>PVJX010008311.1:0-41756 GCA_004027295.1 Dolichotis patagonum | reverse complement strand
AGTCATCCCTTCCCCTTAGCACGGGGAAGGCGGGAGGACACGCACAGACCTACTGTTTCCATCTAGAGCCGCCACTCACCGTCTCCCTGGTCCCCAAGCCTGGACCCTCTCTCACACATACCAAGGGGATGAAGGGTCGCAGGATACAGTGGCACAGGGCCAGGAGAGAGCTGCATAGGGTGTGTGAGACTGGGCGGAGGGCAGGGAGCAGAAGCCCCCACATTTGGCAGGAAGGGCAGCCCCTTCTGAAGTGTCCCTGGGAATCCCACAGACAGATCACAGCGACACACGGTCTCGAGGCAGGAAAATCAAGGCACCCGAGCCACCTGCAGACACACCTGCTTGACTTCGAGTGCTCAGTGCCTGTCCAGGTGCCGAGTCTCTGGCAGAGCTGCCTTCGGCGTGGGTGTGCAGGCTGATTGGTACTTTGAGAGCAGCAGAGGGCACAGGCTTCCCGCATGGCTCCAGGCTTGGATCCGGATGCTTAAGGGTAGTGAATCTGCTGCTCTCCCTCCTCCAGCCAGACCCTGTCGCTTCTCACCCTCATCTCTGGAAACACTTTCCTGCCCTCATGCAGAGTGAAGATAAATTGTGTCCAGTTGCCTCAGGAAGGGAAATCAGACTTGGGAAAATGGAAGCCCTGAGGAGGACCGAGACTCACCCCCATTCACACAGTGTGCCTGGCCCCATGGTTCTCATTATCCCTCCGTCAGCAGCCAGAACAAGTCAGCGGTGGCCCATTTCACGCCAGGCCCTCTGTTATGTTCATCTTTACTCCCTTGCTTATTAATGCATCTTTACATTAATTTTCAACCTCACATGTCTACAATAATGCTATGGGGAAGGTTCTAATAGCCCCATTTTTCAGATGAGGAAACTGAGGCCCCAAAGAAAAGTTGCCGAAGGATTAGTGGCAGAAACACATCCAGACTCCAGTTTCTGCGTTTCTAGCCCAGGGGATCTTTCTCCACTGCCCTTAGGCACTCTCTCTCTCTCCTGCCTCACCCCCTTGTCCAGATGGGGCTGTAGGAGTGTCCCCCCCCCACCCGAGTCCCTCCCTGTCTCCCAGTGCTGCACACCACTGTCTGATCATGGCTCTTTTCCTGCGCTGGATCAGGGCCCAGAGGAGCAGCTGGGGATGCAGGGCTGAATGGAGCAGCAGGAAGAGCTTCAGGCAGTGGGGGCCACAGAGTTCATTCAGAAGAAAGTGCAGCCCGGAGCTGTCAGAGGCCCAGGGGAGCTTTTGGGGAGCTCTGCGCCCCCTCTGACTTGAGGGTCTGAGCTGCAGCAAACCTTCTTTCCTGTCTCTGAATCTTTTACCAGCTCTAAGGAGGTTGTGCAGGTCCCCCAAACCCTGCTGCTTTATTCTTAGGACCTGTGCCTAGACTATCCTCAGAAAGACTCAATCCAACCTTGCTCCATTTTGCAGATAAAGAAACTGAGGCTGAGGGAGGAAAGCTGGAAGTGTGCCCCAAGCACCACAGGGACACAGAGCCAAGACAACCCCAGTTTCCTCTGCAAGCCCTCTCTCCTGGTCCTTGTGGCCTGCCTAACCACCTGGGTCCAGGGGGCCTACCTCAAAGAGCAAGTGACATAGATGTGAATGAAGAGACCTCTGTCCCTTGATTGTGTGCTTGTCAGCCTGGCCTCCTGGGACAGTAGAAATAGAAGTGCAAGGTGCCCATGTTCCCAAGGACTTAGCTCTTGCTTGCCCAAGTTTCTCTTAGTCCCTGCAAGCGAGACCTGGTGTGCTTGCCCATGCTGGGTGTGAGTGAGGTGGGGTGTGACTCGTGGTTAATGCATGGGGGCTCCCCTTGGAAGCCCACATTTTTTGTCTCCCAGCAGGCCCTTCTGAACCCAGATATTTCCTCCTTCGCTGAGCCCACGCATGCCCTTCCCCCAACCAAGGCCTGAGGGCTGAGTCTGAAAGGAGAGGGAGGGAGGACAGGAGAGCGAGCCACGTTTCCTTAGGGAGGGAGGGGAAGAGAGATAGGAGAAAGACAAGCCACGGACAGCGACAGTCATGCAACCACGAGGAGAGAAAAGTCAGCAGAGACAGGAGGAACCCAGAGAGTGACAGTAGGGTGACCCAGAGACCCAGAGGAGAACCTGGCCTCCCTCCTGAGGAGCCCCCACCGGCCGCCCTGACTCCCTGAGGCGCAGGTCCCACCCCGGGAGGTCTCCGGGCTCACTCCTTGGGCCGGCCAAGGCAGCACCCTTAAGTTTCTGAGACTGGCTCAGAACCCTGGGCTGACTCTGACCCCCAAGATCTTCGGGTCCCTGGTGCTTGGAACGCTCCCCTGGGCGCCCCCCAGCGGGGATCCATCGCCCCGACACCTAGCCCAAAATGGGGCGCAGGAAAGAGCACTAGCCCTTTGCGCCCCATCTGGCCGCAGAATAACGGGGTGGTTTGGGTTTGGCTCGAAGACGCGCGCGGTGTGTGGGGTGGGACAGCAGAACTGGCGTTCCCTGAGCGCATGTCCGAGGCTCCCCTCCAGGCTGAGGCAGTGTGTGCACCGACTGAGCCCGGGAGCAGCGCGCCCTGGCGCAAGCTCTGAGCCCCAGGTCCTGGCTCTGGGGCGCGAGGAAGTGTCAGAGGACTGAGTCGCCAGATCTAGGAGCTCTGAGCACGTGTGCCCCGCGGGGACCCTGCACTGAGCCCCTCCAGCCCTGTTCTCGCCCCGATGCTCTGGTCTTTTTGGGGTCCCAGGCGCGCCGCGCAGAGGGGTGCTGAGCTGTGCAATCGTGGAGAGGACCCCTCTTCTTACCGCATTGTTGAGGAAATCCGACTCGTTCAGGTCCCCCAAGTCCAGGAAGCTGGAGCTGGGGAAGAGCCTGTCGGCAGGGAAAGGCTCCAGGACGGCGTCCATCGCGGGTGGCGCCGCGGACCCCTCCGAGCCCAGCGCGGGGCTCCCGCGGGCCGAGGCCGGGGTCGGGGCTCAAGGCCTCAGGGCAGCGGCGCGCGGCGGGCTTGGCGCGGGGGCCCCAGGCGCACCGCGGGCATTCAGCCGACTCCTCCTCCGGCTCCTCCCGGGGCACAGCTGGCTTCCATGGGGAGCCCGGGGGTGGGGCTGAGGCCGGAGGAGCCCCCCGGACCGGGTGGGAGCCGGGGGCGGGGGAGCACAGTGCTCCCCCGAGATTGGGTGGCTGTCGGCCTCTCCGCGGTCAGTCGCTGCGTCTCCCTCTGCACGGCTTCTGTCACTTTCTTCTCTGGGAAACTGGGAACCCCGGGTAGGAGAGCCCAGCTGGCCGAGGCGCCACGCCCCCACATCAATATTCCCGATAAATTCATATTAATGAGGAGGGGCGTGGTTTGAGGGGTCCTCCCTCCTCTTTTAAAGAAACATTTGCACCCTAGTCTTACTGTCTCTGGTCTCTGAGCCCTCAAGGAAGAAATTTAAATATAAAATCGTGCTGGAGCCGGGTATGGTGGCGCATAACTGTAATTTCAGCGTTCTCGGAGGCTGAGGCCGGAGAATACAAAGTTCGAGTCCAGCTTGGGCAATTTAGTGACTTAGGGAGACTCTATCAAAATAAAAAATGAAAGGCTAAGGATATAGCTTAGTGCAAAGACTCTTCTGGGTTCAGTTCCCAGCAAACTGTCCTAAAACAAAAAACAATGTTCCTAAAAACATCAGTATCCTATGAAATCTTTCCCAACCACGATCCCTTCCCTGCACTGACAGGGGAGCTGACTGACTTATTTCCATTTCTTTCGGTTGGATGCTACCCACCGGGTGGGAACATAACTTCACTGCCCCCTCAGCAGACTTTTCCTCCATAGGGAGACTCTGAGCTTCCTAACTCTCCTCTCAGCTCATTTTCCTGGAAACCTCCTTGGAGGGCAGTTACCATCCCTGTATGCTCTGGGGACATCGTGCCTGTCCCTCCAGTGATTAAAGTCCTTGTGTGACCCCATTGGACTGTGAGGCTCCTGGGACAGGGCTGTCCCCAGCTTCCCTGCCTGAGTAGCAAGAGATGAAGTGGGTGCTGCCCTCCTCCCTGGTCAGAAGAGAAGGAAGTTGGATGAGGACACTGTGGAGCTTGGGGCTGGCTGCAGGCTACACAGTCACCTGACACCCGGGCCTCCTGGGATCCATGACCTAAGTGGCCCGCTCCTGCGCAGAACTTAATCTCTTGAAAGGGCTGATAAACAGTCAGACAGCACCTGAACAAATGGGAGGATTGAGGCGGGCCCTCCCTCCAGGGATGGGCACCTTCTTTCCTGCGCACACGAGCCATTAATGGGATTAAGCGTGTCCTCCTTGTTTGGATAATTAGCCCAGGAACCAAAAGCCTTTATGACATAGAGATGGCATCGTCGGAATGGCTGTCCATGCCAAATGGGAGAAGCACTCAGGGTGCCAAGATAGCAGTGTGTGCCATGCTGGGGCAGGCGGGCAGGTGGTCCTTCCCCACCTCATGACCTGGTTGACGGGGTTCTGGGCCATGAAGTTCTGTCCCTCCAGGCCATCATGTGGCTCTGGCTGCCAGACCTCCTGGGAGGCTGGGATGACAGACATGTTCTGGGGATGACCCGTCCATGTACAGTGTGACCGAGAAGGTAGGCTGGAACAAAGGGACAACCGGTTCATTCTCAAGGATGGTGGTGGTCAGGTTAGGGGCCCAGGGGTACTATGGGCATTTTCCCATCTGGCCCACTGGGGACCGCCTCACTGGCCCTTCGCAGAGCAAGCAGACTGGCCTCTGGCTGGGCCACCAAGGCCACCTGTCGTGGGGTTTGGGGAGGGCTTGCGGCAGCAGGGGTCTGGAGGCCTGGACCCTGTGCTGGAGTCCCTGGTCCCCAGGAAGAGCTGAAGTGTCCCTCTGCCTGAGGTTGGCTGGAAATTGTGCCTGTGTTCCCCACAGCCTCCTCTGTAATTAGAGACACAGGTACTATTTAAGTGATTGGGGAAGATTATATAGTTTTAGATAAGTAGGATTAGAGTGTCCTGTGTTTCCTTATTCTTACCCAGATGAACACCCCAGGAAACCGTTGAAAATAATCCTGGGGGAGCATTCTGGTTCCGGCCTCCCCTGTGGAGTCGGAGAGGCAGGATCTCCCAGAAGTGGGGTGGTAGTGGTGAGGACCGGGAACAGGCGGGCACAGCCTGGTAGTTGGAACAGCATGGTAATTTTCTTTCTGGAGTGAAGGGGATGGGAAAGTCAGCAGAGATAGGATGCCAGGAGATTTCCTCACATATCCTACATATTATTGAGCAACGACTATGCACAGTCCCTAGACCAGGCCTAGGGATCTTGGTGGCAAAGCATTTATACAGGAGCGGTTAGGGAGAGGAATGCAGGATGACACATTTGAAGAAGATAATTTCACATCATGATAAAGGCTATGAAGAAACAAAATGGTATGACGTAGCTGCGAGGGGAAGGAAGACTTCTCAGAAAGGGTCATGTGTGAGCTGAGAACTGAATCACGGGGGTCACGCAAGGGTGAGATGGAGGGAAAAGAATGCCAGGCTGAGGGAACAGCAAGAAGGAAAAAGGAGGTTTGACAGTGACAGCTTGAATGTGGCACTCTGCCCTACGCGGCCCAGCACGGGTGGGCACACTGAACTCGGCTCCAAGCACCTTGGAGCGGTGCTTGTCCCAGGGAACGAACCCAGCAGGGGTGAAACCACAGAGCTGCACCCTCAGCCCTGTCTCGGTCCTCAGCTGTTTCCCAGGAGCTGTGGAGACACAGCCCTGGTACCAGCTCTGAAGTCGAGAGGGTTTGCTTCCTTCCCGCCTGTCAGGGAGCCTGGTCCTTTGCTTCTTGCTTGACATCTGAAGGCATTGAGCCCAGTGGCCAAGGCCATTCCTAAAAATGCCACTTCCATACCCCCAAATACTGCTGCCACCCCTGCTGTGGAGGGCTCAGAAGGCCCTGGTGGCTGCTAGGTGGCAGCTGTCCCAGCTGTGGAGCGCGAGACAGGCAGACACGGTGACGGCCAGGAGCACACAGGATGAAAAGGGCAGAGAGAAACTTCTTGATCATCCCAGACCCAACCAGGTCGAGAGACAGGTTGCTGGCAGCCCGGCCATGGGTAGGGTGGTGCGTGCGTACTCGTGTGTGTGCATTGTGTGTGTGCACGTGTGTAATATGCGTGTAGAGTGGGGCACCTCTAGTGGGTCCCTGCTGCTCTCTGTTTCCACAGCTATAAGAAGAGGAGGGGCTGAGGCCCCATGGGGTCCCCTTTTGCCCAGAGATCACCCTCATGTGCCCTCCCCAGGTCGGGGCCTGGCAGGGAGAAGGGTGTCAAAGGGCTGGCACTGGGCTTGCTAGCATCCTGCCTGGACCCTCCAGGAGGGCGCAGGCACCCGGCTGTGTACATGCGCAGGCAGGCCTGGGGTGGAGGCCAGAAGGTCGCCCAAAGTAAACCTGCCTTGTTTGCCCGGCTTGTAAAGGAAAAACACTTTGGCATGGTTTAACAGGAACTTGTGAGAAATGAAAACACATTCATCCTGGAGATTAGGTCAACTTCCGGGGCGCAGACTGGGGGACCCTTTGTTCTCTTGCGGCTGCCTCCAATGGGCTTTGCCTGTGCCCCTTCCAGGCTTGAGGTCTGAGGGTGGCACCCTATCAGCAGGGCGGGGTGGGCTTCGGACCCTGGCTGTTGCTCTGCACCCTGAGCCATAAAAGTACCTGACATTTATTGAGGGCTTGCTCACATTATCTTGTTTCATTCTTAGAAACAGTTTGCAAGATAAGGATTAGAATTCTCTGATTCTGAGACACAGGTTTTAACACCTATGAAGTCAGAGTGTGTTTCTTTCTTTTCTTTTCTTTTTTGAGATAGGGTCTTATTATTGTATTCCAGGCTGGCCTTGCACTCACAGTGATCCTCCTGCCTCAGCCTCCCAAGTGCTGGGATGAGAGGTGTATGGCACCAGGCCCAGCTCAGCGTGTGTTTATGATGGATGGTATGTTGCAATTTTTTTCCTCTTAATGTGCAGAAAATAATTGGTACGTTATTAAAGGGTGACATCTTAGATTCGGGGAAACATGATATCATTATCACCCTCAATCTGCAGATAAGAAAACAGAAGCATAGATGGTTTGTGCTCCTTTCTTATAAAAACAGGACCCAGGGCCATGGGTGGCTGGCCCGGGGTCACCCTGCTTTACAAAACAGGACTGAAAAGGGAGCCTCCAGCCTTTGAACTCAGGGCCCTTTGCACTCACCCTGGATGACCCGGGAGAGGCAGGAGCCCAGGAGAGAGGATTCCAGGGCTTTCCTCAGCGGAGAGTGATTCACCGCCACCCTGCCTTGGAGAGAGGCCTTCAAGGCTGATATTTTTCCTCTTTAAATTCTCTGAAGACTGAAGTTCCTGACAGCCTCAGAAAACACTCACCGCCCTCCCAGCTGCTTTTCCTGGTAACTGGGTTAGCTCCTTTTTCCTTGAATTTCTGCTCTACCGTCCCATCTCTGGACAGGAGGCAGGTCCACCCCTTGGCCCTCATTAGCCTGCTGCCTGGGGAGCAACCCCACCCGCTTCCTGCTTTGCTCTGGCTCTGAGTCCACCCTTCTCTCCTGCAGCCTAAGTTACCTGCAGCAACTGCTTCTCGATGCTTCCACGGCCCAGGCTGCCTTGTCCCTGTCCCCCAGACACACACTCAGGCTGTAACCCCAGCCCAGAGGTGGAAAGTCATGGAAAAGGCAGGAATGGTGGTGCACACCTGTAATCCCAGCACTCAGGAGGCTGAGGCAGGAGGATCCTTGAGAGTTTAAGGCCAGTCTGGACCACATAGTGAGATCAAAGAAAGAAAGAAAGAAAAAAAGAAAGAAGAAACACATGGGAGAAAAGTCTATCTCACTGGTTGCTGCCTCCTGCCCTGAGGAATTCCCATATTGAGGACACTCTGCTGCAGGTCCTGCTCTGCCTAGGGTCACCAGGGCCAAGAGGAAGGTCAGAGGCGCGAAGAGCCGAGGCCTGACTCTGCTTACCAAACCTACTGCCCTTACCCTGTCATTGCCCCCTGTGCCTCAGTTTCCCCAAGCTTCAAGCCTGGTGAGACAGAAGTAGTTTGTCACTGAGAAGTGGGAATGTGGCGTGAGGTCTTCAACGCAAAGGTTTTGCTAAGACACAAGGAGTCCTCCTCCTGTTCACACAGTCTGTGAGTGTTCAAGGTGAGCCAGGTCTTGGGGGGTGTCCCCAGAAAGCAAATGTTGTAGATGGGATGTGCTCTTACTTGTTTATTTTGTTTTTTGGGGAGAGGGTCTTACTATGTGTTCAGGCTGACCTTGAACTCACTATGCAGCCCAAGCTGGCCTCAAACTCACAGAGATTCCCCTGCCTCAGCCTCTTGCCTCAGTGCTGGGATTACAGGTGTGTACCAGGCATCTATCTCTCTTTGAGGCACAGGCCTGGGTAGCCTGTGACCCATCCTGAGCACTGGAGAGACCTTTGTGACTCCATCCTGAGGGACCAGCCCCAGCCTCTGTGACTGAGCAGAACAAACAGAAATCCAGCAGGCTGGGCCTTGGCAGCCACCATTACAGCAAATATATATTCCAGATGCTAGAGGAAGACTTCGAGAGCCTCCAGAGCGGCAGGGCGGACCCAGTCCCTGGAGGAGAGGGGTGGCTGTCGGCCCAGGGGAGTCGTGTTTGTCTCAGCTCTGGGGAAGCTGGTGGCAGGTGTCCACCGATCTGGGTGAGGGGTGCCAGAGAAGACTGTGTCCCCTGGGAGGAGAATGCAGGACTCATCAGGGGATCCATGGCTAGCAGTGGTGACCCCATTTGAGGGATCCCCCAAAAGACACCAAGAAGGAGACAAAGCTAGAACGGGGGAATTTGTTGTTCGGAGAGCTGCAGCTGCTTGGGGGCGGGAGAGAAGACTGGTGGGGACACAGGTGCTCAGAGCTGGTGGGTGAAAGCTGGCTCCTTGAACCAGGCTTGATGGCACACATAACCTCAGTCCTTGGGAGGCTGAGGCAGGAGAATCGCCATGAATTTGAGGCTACCCAGGGCTACATAGTGACTTTTGTCTCAAAAGAAAAAAAAAAAAAACAGAATTCCTTGGGGTGTGCAGATGAGCCCCCCAGGCTCCCCACCATGTTTTGCCCTATGCCTCAGTCCACATGGCGTGGAAGAGAAATACAATGATTCCTACAGTCTGCTGTTTGTTGTGGTTCTGCTTCTTGCAGTGAGTATCACAACCCTATACAGAGCTGCTATAAATCAATACGCAGGAGCAGGAATCCAATAAAAACAGTGGCAGAGAACAGGCCCAGCACACTTGGAGCTTTTGTACAGTGCAGTGTATATCACATTCCTGGGTCAAGTCAAGCACTTTCCTCGAGTTTTCTGATTTATGTCTCACCAGAACTCTGGGCAGCAGGTACTGTTTTTCTGAGGCCCAGAGAGGTAAAGTAACTCACCCAAGGTCACACAGCATCTTGGTCTACCTCCAAGATGAGGTAGAACCACCTTCCCAGCCACTTGAGTAAATCCCCGGAGCCCCCTCATCCTAGATAGAGGTATTCAGAGTCTTATCTGTTATTCGTATTCTTTCTTCTTTTAACATTTGTTGACTATACCTGTTGTGGTTGCACAGGCATGAAATTACAGTGCTCGGAAGGCTGAGGCAGGAGCATCGCTGAGTTTGAGGCCAGCCTGGCCTCCACAGTGAGACCCTGTCTCAACACAAAACACAACATATAATCAGTTTTATTCCTTTCTTGGGCATGCTTCTTTGCAGCGTGTGTGTGTGTGTGTGTGTGTGTGTGTGTATAGATATAGCTATTTCTTCTCTCCCTCTCTCTTTATATTACTGAATAGGAGGAAATTACCATATGCACACTGTTCTGCAGGTTTCTGTAAATGTGTTGAAAGTCCCTCAGCGATCTTCCTGTACCCTGCGTGGAGAACTTCCTCATTCTTCCCTATGGCCACATAGCCGCCCATTGTGCTAACGCACCCGGTGGAGCTACCTGCCCCACCTGATGGACATCTGGACTGTTCCCAGTTTTTTTTTTTTAACTCCAACAAACAATGCCCCAGCGATAGACTTGTGTAAGCACTGCATATTTATCTGTCAGATAAATTCTCAGAAGCAGGGTCTGGGGTCAAAGAGAAGGGGCTGTTTGTACTGATTTACATCCGGGTGAGGGACATTGCTAGTTTCTCCACAGTCTTGCCGGCAGGGATATTATCAAACTAGTCTGAGAGCTAAGACAGGGCTGCCAGTGTATTTTTAGTTTGCATTTCTCTTGAGTGGGACAGAGCATCTTTTCGGGTGTTTCAGAACAATGGACGTTTCCTTTTCTGTAGCCTCTGTTCATAGTCTTTGACCTTTTAAAAATTGGTGGTGGGTCTTATCCCTGCTCTCTGGAAGCTCTTTATGTATGAAGGCGATTGCGGTGTGATTTGCAAGGGTCCTTAGCCGAGGGTTCATCCCCATCCTCTCATTCCAGCCCAGCTGTTTTCCCAGTAAGCCTTTACTGAGTGTTTCTCATGCGTACCGTGTGGCATCCATGCCCACGAGGCCAGAGGCCGTGGTCGAGGCCAGAGGTCGGTCGTGGTGGTGGCAGGGTTGTTCAGATCTGCAGTGATACAGGTGGTGGCCTGGTGTGAGATGAGCTGTAATTCAGGGATTTAGAATAAGCGCTTGAGCAATGGAAGGGAGGACACAATGGCCTCAGCCCGTCACCTTGCTTTCCAGGCAGTCCTTGCTTTTCTTGCCTATCCTCAGGTCCTGGTTTGCAGAAGAATGGGTCCCTCCAAACACATTGTTTTGTTTTGTTGAGACAGGGTCTCACTATGTAGTTCAGGCTGGCCTTGAACCTACAGTGTAGCCCAGGCTGGCCTTGAGTGTGTAGAGATCCTCCTGCCTCAGCCTCCCGAGTGTGCTCTGGGTGCCCAGCTTGTTGGCTGTGCCTCCCTGTGGCACCTTCCCTGCCTTGTGCTGGTCTTGCCTATCCGATGCCTCCTGCCCTGTCTCACTAGTTCTGTCTTGAGTGTCCCCTGTGCATGGCAGGGTTGTCATTTTCTTGCTGGCGGAAACGGACACTGCCCTGTGGGTCTTCTCCCCTTGGTGCTGGGCACCAGGCTAGGGCTTGTTGGATGACAATTGGCAGATGGCAGGAAGACCTGGGTGAAGGCAGGGAGACTGGCAGGGTGCAGAGCAGTTCCCAGAGGGTAACACACTCCCACTGCACCTCACACTGGGGCCCCAGCAGGAAAGGGTTAAGTTCACCCAAGTTTTGTATATGAAACAGCACCAGAAAAAAAAAGTGCAGACTAGCAATTGAGCCCTGTCTCATCCTAGTTCAAATGACATTGTCTGCAGCCTCGCCAGCCTCGCCTCCTGCGCTAATTACAGACCTTTCCTGGGAGGGTGGCTGGGGCAAGGAGGTCCTCATTACAGGCTTCCTTGCTGGAGGGCCCAAGCCTCCAGGACCCAAGCGAGGAGGACCGGGATGCTCTGAAGGCCGTGCCTGGGCTTCTCTGCTCAGCCCCAGCCGGCCGTGCTGGCTGGGACAGGGCTGAGCAGCGGCCCGGACAGGAGGCCCGGGCCTGGACAGAGTCAGGAGGCCCAGGTCTGGTGGTGTCCCTGCCTGCTGTCCTGTTCTTGCTCCCAAAGATGGGGGCAGCCAGGCGGCGCGGGGCCTCCCCTCTGTGGTCGCCTGTGGCCGCCTCTCCCTGTGGCCGGTGGAGACCAAGCCTTCTTTAATCTTCTTTTTATCTCCAGGCCTCTCCCCTTGAGAGGGGCTTTGATGTGGGGCCCTCTCTGGGGGTAATCATGGGTTCCGAGGCCCCGTCGGGGCTCTGCCCACGCTCCTGGCCCAGGCCACCAGAGCCAGCCCCTGAGGGTGCCCTCAGCAGACGGGTGGCGGCAGAGAGGGTGCTGCCTGGACACCCAGATCAGAGGGCTCGGGAGCAGGAGCTCCAAGGCCACGCGTCGTCACTGTTCACACCCTGGCTCTGTGTGAGCCAGCAACACCATCACCACAACAGCAATAACAGCTGCTCTCCTTACTCTGCACCAACTAGCTTCACGCACCAGGCTAAGCAGCTTCATTTGGTACTGGGAATCGAACTCAGGACCTCTCACTTGCCAGGCAGGCGCTGCACCACTGAGCTACATCCCCAGCCCCAGCATCTTCATTTTTAATATCATTTAATCCTCAAAACTATGACCATGTGGCTGTTGGAATTTTAAAATTTTATTTAATTGTGTTTGTTTTGAGACAGGGTCTCTCGCTATGTAGTTTTTTTTTTTTTTTTTTTTTTTTTTTGAGACAAGGTATCACTGTGTAGTCCAGGCTAGTCTTGAACTTGTAGTGGCCTCCTGTTTCAGCCTCCCAAGGGCTGATGGAGGTATCATTTTAAAAGGAAGGAAACTGAGCCCATTAACTCATTCATGTCACACAAATGTGCCGAGTTCCTGCTCCACGCTAAGCACCAGCCTTGGCCCCAGGACATAGAATAAAGCGGGCCCATTCTTACCCAGGGGTGCTCCTAGAGGGACAGGTCCTAGGGAAACTGCACAGTCAGAAGCAACAAGTTCACTGTTCTAGGTACCATACACAGTTAGAGAAGCAACTGACACCTGAGGGGCCGGAGAGAGGCCCAGGACGAGGAGGAGAAGGGCGAAGGTCGAGGTGGGGGGACGATATCGCTCCAGGCATGTCTGGGAGGTCAGAGCCTCAAGTGGGCTGGGTGGGCCGAGATAACAGGGTGCTGGGGAAGGGTGTGGCCCTGCTGGGATTTGGACTTTGAGCTGCTGGGGGCGTTGGGAGGGTCTGCGCCTGAGCCTGCCTCTACCCGGTGGTGTTGTGGCTCTGACTCTCTGGAGTCCTGGCTCAAACTATCTCAGCAGCCTTGAGATCTCCTGTGCCCAGCGAGGCTGGGGGTATGGGGTTCAGTCTGAGGCCCCGGCCGGGCAGGGTGCAGTGTTGGCCCCACTTCTGTTCTCCTGTCCTCAGTCCTTGCCTGGCTCTTAGACCAAGCACCTAGAGTCTCAGATGGGTCCCGCCCACCACTGGCACCTTGTGAGACACAAAACACTTGTGCTGCCTGTCGTGTGTGTGTGTGTGTGTGTGTGTGTGTGTGTGTGTGCATCTCTCGGCCCGGTGGCTATTGGGAACTGGACCCCAAGGGACAGGAACATAACAGTGCATTTGACAGACCACTTCTAAAGGACGGAAACTGGTTTCTCAGGGTTGCGGAAGCTTTAGTGCAAGATAAGGCATCAGCAGAGCCGGTGGTGGGTAGGGCCTGCTTCCTGGATCACAGGTGGCCGTCACCTTGCTGGCTTCACGTCATTTTGCTGTCCTCACGTGGTGGAAGGGTCAAGGGTCTCCCACAGGCCCCTTGTAGGGAGGATCCCAGTCCCACTGATGAGGACTTCGCCCCCTTCTCCTGAAGCCACCAGAGGCGGGTGTGTGAGTAGTCACTGTGAGCCACGGTGGGTGAAGGAATGGTCCCTGCAGTCGGAGAGGCTGGAGCTGTAACTTCTGGAACCTTCCTTAGCCATGTTACTGTGGCAGTTTATTTTCTACAGGCAGTAAATGGGGTTTGTCTTTATTCATTCATTGGTTCATTTGTTCAATCATACCCATCTCTGAATACGATGGAGCTGTGGTAATATCGGGGCATTCAGAAATTAGTTAGAACCGACATGCCTTCCAGAAATTGGAAAGACTGATGGGCATGGAGAGCAATGTCAAGAGACAGTTGTCTTTTCCCGAGGTTCCAACGAGGCTCAGAGGAGGGTGTGGTCGGGCCTGCACTTGGGAGATTTCAAAGTGCCAGACAAGCCTGTGATCCCAGCCCTCTGGAGGCTGAGGCAGGAGGATGACTAAAACCCCGTCTCCAAAGACCAAAACTGTATAGGGAACTGTATAGGGAAACCCCATCTCCAAAGACCAAAAACCAAACCAAACTGAAACAAAACAAGAGAGTGTCAGGGGTTCTCGATGTGGTTTTGGAGGATGAGCGGGTGTCTGCTAGGTGGACAGAAAGAGAAAAGATGTTCAGCACAAAGAGAAGAATGTGGCTAAAATCCTGGAGGTGTGGCCAGGCCTGACCCGTTGGGGACACTTCGTATAGTTGGTCACGGTGGAAAGTCACCCAGGAAGGAGGCAGTGGGGACACATAGGGCATGGTGGGCTACTCCAAGGGAAACAGAGTTTCCTGAAGGCAAACAGGGGCCACCAGTGGATTTTTGTTTTTATCTTTTTTTGAGACAGGGTCTTGCTATGCAGTTCGGGCTGGCCTTGAGCTCACTTTGTGACCCAGGCTGGTTTCAAATTTGCAACAATCCTCCTGCCTGCACCGCCCGAGTGCTGGGATTATGGGTGTGTGCCACCATGCCTGCCTCTTTTGTTTTGTTTTAGATACAGGGTCTTTCTAACTAGTCCAGGCTGGATTTGAACTCATGATGATCCTCCTGCCTCAGCCTCCTGAGTGCTGGGATGACAGGGGTATACCATCACATCTGGCTCACTGATGAATTTTAAAGGAGGAAAATAACAAGGTCAGGATTGCATTTTAGGTAAACTACTCTCCTGATAGCTTAGAGGCGAGCAAGGTTACAATCAGGCTTTTGGCCTTATCAGGTGAGATGGGATAAGACAGGGCCCTAAACCAAAGTTAGCAGGGGCTAATTTATGCTCACTTCTGAGGCCACTGTCACATTGCCCTTGTGTAGCTACACTGCAAATAGGTGCTGCTGATAGCCCCACCATATTCCGGGCGGGCGGAGTAGAAGCCCAGTCACGGAGCTGGTAGCTGCCCTAACTCAGCACCTGCTGGTCTAACAGCAGCGAGTCTGCTAAAGTCCCCAGCAGAGGGTGGGGCCGGGCCGGGAGTTCCCAGCTGGTCAGGAGGGGAAGGCACCAGGACATCCGGGTGAGGAAGAGGAAGAAATCAAATCTCCTCCTCTATCTCTGGGATCAGCAGTGAACTCAGACAAACAAGTGAGTTTTATGGCTTCCGCAGCCAGAGGTCTGGGGCTCTGGGACCATGTCCAAGCCAGGGAAGAGGATTCCTGGATCCTCCATCCTGTTACCGTGGGCACAAGTCCTGGTCCATTGCAAATCACTCTTGCAGTTGGAGTCATCGACACCTTCTCCTCCTCCTGTGGGACCCTGGCAAGGGGCCCTGTTTCACAGATTCAGGCCCTGGGAGGACATTTTTGTGGCTGTTCTGATTAACGAAGAGAGACTCTGGAAAGTCATCCTTGTTAGAGGGACGATTGGGTTCAGACTGGACATCAGGGAGGCTACTCCTGTCTGGTCACACTCCTGGGAGGCCAGCTCATTGTTGGTCATCCTTGGGCCAGACCTGGGCTTTTACTAGCCTGATGTGGCCAGGGGACACCCCGCCTTCGGGGCCCGGGTGACTCCTGCTCCCGAGTAGGGCAGAGACCCCAAAGGGGTCTGGTACTTGGGCCAGAGCTGAGAAAACAGGACCTGCTTCCAGTTAAGTGGCTTCTAGCAGGCACCGTGGGCTCTGTCTCTGTTTCCCATCCTGGCTGATGAGAGGATGTTTGGTTTCCCATGGGGTGAGAGAGAAAAGAGACCCCAGCACTGTGCACAGCACTGCCATATGGCCCCAGCAGCGCGCTTTGTGTCCACAACCGGAGTTCCTGCTTTGTCTCCGTAGGTCGGCGTGTTGGTTTTGTTTTTTAGAAAATACAACTGAACCTGACTCGCAACTCAAGGGAAGCTGTGGTTTGCTCGGAGTCATCAGCATCACCATGGCAACCATGCTGGCCATGAGCACTTGAAAATGTCATTATCAACAGCGGCCCTGTGTGCTCCTTCTCACCTCCAGGCAACCTCGAGCCTCCACAGCTCCCTGGCTCTGAGGGCAGGGTGGGGGCGGGGTGCCCCCAAAAGCAGGGAGTTGAAAGGAGGGACCCTGGGTACCCTGCACCCTCCTCTTATCCGTTTGTCATTGCACATCCATCTAGAAGGAGCTGAGAACATCTCTTTCATGTTGGGCAGGCAGGGGGGGTAGACATTGAGCTCATACTTTCAAGGCCTGGAAGCCATGATTTCTATTTCTTTCTATATTTTAGATAGAACATAAAACATTTTATGTTTTATTAAAACATAATAATAATAATAATAATAATAAGAAGAAGAAGAAGAAGAAGAAGAAAAACTACAACAAAATTTTCGAGTACATCAATCAGAGGGTAACAGTGGTACATACACTGCACATTGTCATCTCCAAATCATTCACCCAGAGCACAAGATATCCGCCTTCAATTGTCGACACAATACCAGTACAAATCTTTCTCTTCAGTGAACTCAGAGAAATCAGTAGTGTAACTATCTTAACTATCTTTATGTACATATACATAGGCATATACATATGCCTTTTTCTTTCATTTTGTCATAGTAATGAAGCAATACGATGTTTACACATGTGTATTATTTATTTCAATAATGAGTATGTTCTCAAAGTGCATCCACTTACCTATAAAAGTGTCCAGTTTATCATTCTTTATGACTGAGTAGTACTCCATTATATAAAAATACCACATCTTTTTTATCTATTCCTCAGTTGATGGGCATTTAGGATTCCAAGATCTGGTTATTATAAACTGTGCTTTTATAAATATTGATGCACATATATTACTGTGGTATGATGTTTTTAATTCTTTTGGGAAGATACCCAGAAGGGGACTAGCTGGGTTAAATGGGACCTCCAATCCTAGTTTTTTGAGGAATCTCCACACTGATTTCCACAGTGGTTGCATCAGTCTGCACTCCCACCAACAGTGGAGGAGGATTCCTTTTTCCTCATAGCCCCATAGGCTGGTCTCAGACTTGCAAACGATTCTCCTGCCTTAGCTTCCCAAGTGCTGGAATTATAGGAGTGTGCCACCACACCCAGCCTCCCCCAGCATTTGTTATAGGTTGAGTTCTTGATACCAGCCATTCTTTCTGGGGTCAGGTGGAATCTCAGTGTTGTTTTAATTTGCATCTCTCAAATGACCAGTGATGTTGAACATTTTTTCATGTATTTATTTTCTGTATTTCTTTATCTGAGAAGTGCATATTCATCGCAGATGCCCATTTTTGGGTTGGGTCTTTAAATCTGGGAGGACTGATTTTTTGAGTTCTTTATATGTTCTCTATAGTAATTCTTTGTCTGAGGAGCAGCTGGCAAACATTTTCTCCCACTTTGTGGCTTGTCTCTTCACTCTGTTGGTGGTTTCTCTTGCTGCACAAAAGCTTTTCAGTAGGGTGAGATCCCATTTGTTGATTCTTTGTGATAGTTCATGTGCAATCGGAGTTTTGTTCATAAAATATTTGCCTACACCAATGTCTTCAAGAATTTTACCTACTCTATCTTTCAGCAGATTTAATGTTTCTGTTTTAATATTAAGATCTTTGATCCATTTCGATTTTAGCTTAGTACATGGTGAAATAGATGGGTCCAGTTTGAATCTTCGGCATGTGTTGAGCCAGTTTTTCCAGCACCATTTATTAAAGAGGCTATTTTTCTTCCAGTGAATGTGTTTAGCATCTTTGTCAAAGATAAGGTGGCTTAGTGTGTCTGCAGTGTTTCTGCGGCTTCCAAGGTTAGAAGGTATAATTTCAAGTCAGGGATTGTGTGCCCCCTTTGTCTTTGTTGCCCAGGATTGCCTTTGCTATTCTAGGTCTCTTCTGGTTCTGGATGAATTTTAGGATTCGTTTTTCTAATTCTGTGAGATATGCAGGGGTTGGGGATTTAGCTCAGCGACATAAGCACCTGCCTTGCAAGTGCGCGGTCATGAGTTCAATGCCTGGTACCGATAAAAAAAAAAAAGAGAGAGATAATGCTATTGAGATTTTGATCGGAATTACATTGAATTTGTGTAACAGTTCTGAAAGTATGGTCATTTTCACAATGTTGGTTCTTCCTACCCAAGAGCACGGGATACCGCTCCATTTTCTACCCAAGAACACGGGATATCTCTCCATTTTCTAGTATCTTCTTCAATCTCCTTTTTCAGAATACCTGTGGTTTTCAATGTAGGGGTCTTTCACATCTTTTGTTAGATTGATTCCTAGGTGTTTCATTTTTGGGGATGCTATTGTAAAGATATTGTTTCCCTGATTTCTCTCTCAATGAGTTTGTTATTCATGTACAAGAAAGGTTTTGGTTTTTGAGTGTTGACTTTGTAACCATCTACATTGCTGAATTTGCTTATTAAATCTAGAAGTGTTTTGGTGGAGTTTATGGCGTCTTCTAAGACTTGTCAACTGCAAATGATAGTTTAACTTGTTCTTTTCCTATCTTTATTCCTTTTATTTCTTTCTCTTGTCTAATTGCTCCAGCTAAAGTTTCCAGGACATGTTGAATAAGAGTGGAGACAGTGGACATCCTTGTCTTGTTCCAGATTTTAGAATAAAAGCTTTCAGTTTTTGTCCATTTATTATGATGTTGGCTGTTGGTTTGTCATAGATGGCTTTTATCATATTGAGATAAAGATCATCTGTTCCAATTTTCTTAGGGTTTTTATCACAAATGGGTGCTGAACTTTGTCAAAAGCTTTTTCTGCATCTATTGAGATGATCATATGATCTTTGTCTTTGGCTCTGTTAATATGGTGTATTACATTTATGGATTTACATATGTTGAACCATCCCTGCATTCCTGAGATGAATCCCACTTGATCATGGTATATAAGCATTTTGACAATTTGCTGCAGGCTATTTGCCAGTATCTTATTGAGGATTTTTGCATTGATGTTCATTAAGGAGATTGGCCTGTAATTCTTTTTCTTAGTTGGGTCCTTCTCTGGTTTTGGAATCAGAGTAATGCTTGCTTCCAAGAATGAATTTGGGAGTATTGCTTCCCTTTCAATTTCATTAAAGAGTCTGAGAAGTATTGGTGTTAGGTCTTCACTAAATTTCTTGTAGAATTCAGCAGTGAATCGATCAGGGCCTGGCTTTTCTTTGTTGACAGGTTTTTAGTTACATCTTCGATTCCATTTATTGACATTGGGTTATTTAGGATTTTAATATTTTCTTGATTCAGCTTTGGTAATTCATATGTATCCAGGAATCTGTCCATTTCTTCTGTGTTTTCATCTTATTAGAATACAAGGTTTCAAAGTAGGTATAGATGATTTTCTGGATTTTTGCAGGGTCTGTTGTAATTTTGCCCTTTTCATTCCTAATTGCGTAGATTTGAGTCTTTTCTTTCTTCTTTTTTAATAAGGTTGGATAAGGGTTTGTTAATTTTATTTAATCTTTCAAAGAACTAGCTCTTTGATTCTTTGTGTTTTTTTTTTAATGCTTCTGTTTTTTTTTTTTGGTGCCAGGGATTGAACTCATGAACTCGCGCTTGCCAAGCAGGCACTTTCGCCACTGAGCTAAAACCCCGGCCTATTTTTTTTTTTTTTAGTTTCAGTGTGTTAATTTCTGCTCTGATCTTTATAACTTTCACCCTTGTGTGAGCTTTTGATTTAGCCTGCTCTACTTTTTTAGAAGCTTGAGGTTCAACCTTAAGTTGTTTATATGCACTTGCTCTGTTTTCCTGATATGGGTACTTACTGCTATACATTTCCCTCTTAAGACTGCTTTCATTGTGTCCCACAAGTTCCAGTATATTATACTGTCATTATCATTCAACTGTAAAAACTGTCTAATTTCTTCTTTAATTTCATCTGTGACCCATTGGTTGCTCAATAGGGTGCTATTTGATTTCTATGTGTTCCTGAAGTTCTTGTGGTTTCCTTTGGCATGGATTTCCAGTTTCATTGCACTGTGGTCTGATAGTATGCATGGGATAATTTCAATTCCTATATACGTTTACTTAAGCATGTTCTATGAGCCAGTATATGTTCTATTTTAGAAAATGTCCCATGTGCAGCTGAGAAGAAAGTGTATCCTGATGTTGTAGGGTGGAACACTCTATAGACATTTACTAAGTCCAGTGCTCAAAAGTTTGATTTAGTTCTAGTATTTCATTATTGACTTTTTGTCTAGTTGATCTTTTTGTGACAACGGGGTATTGAGGTCTCCTAATACAATTGTTTTAGGGCTTATATGATTTTGCATGTCCATTAGTAATTGTTTTATATAGCTGGGTGCACTGGTATCTGTTGTATATATATTTATGATTATTGTATCTTCCTCTTGGATTGTTCCCTTTACAAGAATGTGACCTTCTTGATCTCTCTTAATCAGTCTTGGCTTGAAATTCACTATGTCTGCAAATAGAATAGCTACCCTTCTTTTTTCTGGATTCCTGTTGCATGGAGTACTGTTTTCCATCCTCGACTCTCAGTCTATGAATTTCTTTTTTAATTAAATGTGTTTCTTGTATGCAGTATATTGTTAGATTTTGCTTCTTGATTTATCCTATGACACAGACATCAGTCTAGTGTCTTTTGACTGGTGAATTAAGACCATTAACACTGATGGTTAAAACTGGTATGTATTAACTTATCCTTGTCATGATATTTTCCTGTTGTTAGCTCCCCCTCTTTTTTTCCGACTCCCTCTAATTGTTTGCCTCTCTTGGTGAATTCCTTCTTTTGGGGTGCATGGAGCTATAGTCCTTATTATCTCTTTCTAGAATGTCCTTCAGAACATTTTAGAGTGCTGTTTGGACTTTGGATAAATTTCCTCAGATGTTCTTTGTCATGGAACTATCTTATTCCTCCATCAATTTTGAAAGATACTTTTGCGAGATACATCAATCTGGGTTGGAAGTTGTTTTCCTTTAGAACTTGGAGTACTTCACTCCAAGCTCTCCCTGACATGAGAGTTTGTGCTGAGAAGTCAGCTGTAATTCTGACGGGCTTGCCTTTGTAGGAAATTTGTTTCTTTTCCCTAACAGCTTTTAAGATTTTTTCTTGTGTTGAACTTCTGGAATCTTGACTATGATATGCCTGGCTGTAGACTTTTTTTGATCATTGCTATTTGGAGTTTTATATGTCTCACTTATTTGTATGTCAAATTCTTTTTCTCTACCAGGAAAGTTTTCTGTCATGATGTCTGCGAATACATTTTTTAATGTCATTTGTGGTATCTCCTGCTTGTTCATTGACTCCAACTAACCTAAGTTATTCTTCTTTATATCATCTAGAAGCTGCTGGATTGATTTCTCATGGTCTCTTTCTGGTTTTGAGAAATCTTTCCTTTCCTGGTCGCTAAATGCAAGTTTGTCTTCATATCTGAGATCCTGTCCTCACATTGGCCTAATCTGCTTCGAATACTTTCAGTGGAGTTTTTATTCTCCTGGATATCTCCTTGAATCTGCTTTAGGGATTCCATTTGTTTCCTGTGCTGTGCTTCCATAATTTGCTTAAACTCATCTATTTTTCATCTGTGTCTGCTCTAACATTGCTAAGCATCGTGTGTATTTTGGTAATCTCTGTAGTTCTTTGAGAGATTATTTCTGATTTCATTTTTTCCAGAGCCTCATTCAATTGCTTTGTTGTTTCCACTTCAGAGAGACCTGGTGGGGGGGCTTTCAGATTGTCCCACCTCACTGTCCCCTGGGTTTGCCTTTGGTGAACTGGATGTCTGGGGTTGCGTCTTGTTTAGGTGTCTTCTCATTTCTTTTCTTTTTTAGTTTAATTCCTGGTGTGATGCTTGTAAGTTGCTTATGGTGGGTTGCTTTATTGATGGTATTTAGGACACTTAGTGATGATTACTTCTCTGAGGGATTTTCCAGGTGTAGCTGGTATTTGGGTTTTAAACCTCTTATAGTTTGTTGGAGATGAGAAGTTGTTGCTCATTTGGCCTAGTCCCTGGTTCTTTGGCACCGTGCTACAGTATTTTCTGTGACCCTTAGTTAATCTCAGTCACGGATTATCAGGGCCAACAGCTGTTTAGAACTATTATGTCAATTTTGGCCACAGTGGTACCAATAGCATCAAACACAGCCTATAAAACAACAAATTGAGCTAACCCTTAATTTGCAACTTTTAACCTTATGAACTAGATTTGTGATTATATAACAAAATATAAAACAAACCAGATAATTATATATAATATGTAAGTCTGTAATGTGTCAATTTTGCCCTTGGGGTTAAAATTTAAAATGGATTAAGGAGGGGCTGGGGGTTTAGCTCAGTGGTGTAAGTGCCTGCTTGGCAAATTCGAGGTCATGAGTTTGATCCCCAGCACCACAAAAAAAAAAAAGAAAAAGAAAAAGAAAAAAAATGGATTAAGGAGATAATAGAGAAGTGGAAAAAGTGGAAAAAGAGAAAGAGATTAAAAGTAAGGTTGGAAGACAAAGATGGGTCTGCCAATTTGGGGAAACTGGTAGAGAAGATTGAAAGTAAGGAGAGGTGGAAGAGATAACAGGTAGAACAAAACAGAACCACACCTATGAGGGTTAGGAACCACTCTCCCACTCATAAACAACAATGAAAAAGAAAGAGAAATAAAAAATCAAACTGAATAAATCAAACAAACAAGAAAAAAAGAGAAACAAACAAACAAACAAACAAAGAAACAAACGGGTCCCTTTCCAGCATTTTCTCTGGGTTCACTAGCTAGTAGACAGCCTGTGGAGACAGAGTCCTGAATCGTGCCACTCTATCCCAGCAAGGCAGCAGTTGCTTTATGGTGGAGTAGTAGATGACCTTAGCGGCCCTGCCCCGAGACCAGACTCGTTGGGCTCATCGCAGTCCAGGCCATTTCCACAGGTCTGCACCCAGCTAAGATCTGCTGGAGGAAGTTGGCAGCAGTTCTGGTTCCGGGCTTCTATGGCTCACCCCCAAAATGGCTCCCAGCTAATCGCTCTCTTCTGCGGGAGGACTGAGTCCTCTGCACTCACCACCAGCCAGTGCAGTCTGCCAGGTGCACTGCTCCCCTCCATTGCTGCATCTCTTTGCAAAGGCCTCTGGGGTCACCAGCCACCACTGCCACCTTGACCATGACCGTGACCGTACATCCCCAGGTTCCAACAGCTCCTCTTGCACAGTTAGCCCAGCTCCGGGCGAGGCGTCGCCCTCTACCATAGCCTTTTTCTTCATTGAAGTTTCTCTTTTTACTCTCTCTGTGGGTTTCAATTCACACCTCAGATTCTTCCTGGACTCAGGGGACCCACTCCCTTCCTTCTTGTCTTCCTCATGATATATTCCAGCATCTCTATTTCTTTCTCTTTTTAAATTAAAAAAAAATTTAAAAAAATTTTAGACAGGGTCTCAGTATGTAGTCCATGTTGGCTTCAAACTTGCAGTGATTCTTCTGCCTTGGCTCACTAAGTGCTAGGATTATAGGCACGTGCCACCATGGCCAGCTCTGTTTCTCTTTTTGTTTGTTTGTTTTTCTGTTTTGAGATATATAATGTAGTCTCACTACATAATCCAGTCTGGTCTTGAATTTATCATGTAGCCCACACTGGCCTCAAACTCATGGAGATCCTCCTGCCTCAGCCTCCCAGGCAGTGCACTTGACAAGGGTGAGACACTACTCCCTGCCATGATTTCCATTTCTAAGGTTGTGAGGTGGGTATAGCTGTGGAGCTCTGAGGCCTAGAATGCAAGTGTAATGAAGAGGATGCGGATAATGGGGCTGGAACTCACTGGGAGTCAGGCAGTGCCTGGATACAATACACACTGTTTCTACTTCTTGTTGTAATCATCTCCCTAAAAGCAACGTAAATGAATGAATGAATTTTAATTAATTTAACAACAATATTGAACATTCATGGAGCAGCTGCTCTGCTAAACTCATGATTTCTCTTATTTTATAGATGAGGAAACTGAGACTAGCAGAGGTTAACTCATTCGAGGTCACAGCTATGGAAAGGGGGGCTGAGATTTGGGCTCAAACCCGACAAGAGTCTCCATTGTTTTATCAGAGCTACGAGCTAAGCAGCAGTGACAGCATCCTCCTGGTTCAGATGTCCTGCAGGAGTTGTGGCTGAGCTGGGTGTGGTTGTACACACCTGTAGTCCCAGCACTTAGGAGGCTGAGGCAGGAGGGTCACTGTGAGTTTGAGGCCAGCCTAGGCTACCTAGTGAGTTCAAGATCATCCTGGACTATCTGGTGAGAACCTGTCTCAAAAAATTAACAAACAAACAAACCAGAAACAACAACAACCAAAAAGGAGTTGTGAATGATATCACTCCCAGGTAACCCCATCAGCATCACCTGGGGAGACTGAATTGTTCTGGGCCACCCATGTCTCTGACATCGGCTTTCGGGGTGCAGGGTGTGGATGTGAGCAGCTGCCTTGGGCCACGAGGCAGCAGCTATACTGTGGGTGGAGAACAGTAGGTGAGAAGAGTCTGTTTCTAATGGTCACAAGTTGTGTCTCCAGCCTGGGCTGTTTACCCTGGCTTATCCTCACTTACCAGATAGGGAAATTAACCCAGGTAAAGCACCTAAAATCAATATGAGAGAGATGAGCAGGTAAAGAAAAATGCAACTCAATAGTAATATGAATGATTTGGTGATGACACTGTGCAATGCATGTACCACTGTTACCCCCTGAGGGATGTACTTTAACATTTCATTGTAGTTTTTTTTCTTTTCTTTATTTTTATCTATGAGTAAAATGGGTTTGCAAAAGAAAAAAGTGATATGAACAATATGATTCCAGTTTCAAGATGCATATTTATATACAAAGTGTAACAAAAAATACAATAAATGTTCAAATTTTTAAAAATGCATAAAGTTAAAGACACATCACCATTAATCCACCCTCAAAATTCATCCCTTTGCTTCCAACACATGTATCCCATTGTTTTTGCTGCTTTTTTTTTTTTTTAAAGCGGGCAGGGTTTCACTATGTAGCCCAGGCTGCCCTCAAACTCACAGCAATCCTCCTGCCTCAGCCTCCTGAGTGCTGGAATTACAGGCGTGTGCCACCGCACCTGGCTAAAATGTTTTTTTCTTAAAGACATTTTAACAATATAGAAAAATATGTTACAGAATAATAAAGCACACGCTCCCACCCCTACTGCCCCAAGTTATAACTATCCATATTTTGTTATATTTAATTCCCATCTTTATTTTAAAGAAATAAACAGGTCCCATTTAGGACTGTCTCTCCTGAGTATTGAAAATAAAGAAATTAGAGAGAGCGGCCTGTGTGGGACAGCCCAGGGTGGTGCCGATTCCAGAGCAGGCAAGCCATACTCAGGGACTTTTAACTTCCATCCACCTTCAGCCCAAGGTTTGGCTCTAAGCGACTGTTTCCAGGAGGGAGGTGGCCCGGGGACCAGGGTGCCAGATTTGCCTGGCGCTTCCCCTGGAACATAGAGCGCAGGCGGGCTGGGAGAGGTGGGGAGGCCAACCACCTCCCTCCTGAGGTCACTTGGTGCCCAACTTGTGTTTACGTAGCGGGTGGGGCTGTGCCTGGGGCTGGGAGCCTCTGCTCTCAGGGGAGCTGGCCCTGGGCAGCCACAAGGGAAGGATGGAGAAATCTCTGTTGCCTGCCAGGCACAGAGGTGCAGCCTGCGAGGATTCTGGGAAAGCAGGGCCGCGGCTAGGAAGTCAGGTGGTGGTGGGGGACCACCCTCGTGCCAGGTGACAGTGGAGAAGGCAGGAAGGAGGGAAAAAGAGCAAGGGGCACTATGTGTCTTAGACACTTTTTCATAGCTGGGACACCATACATGACACCCACAGTTTAAAGGGTGGGAGTTTTAATTTAGCTCACTGTTTGTGGAGGTTTTAGCCCATGGTCAGCTGACTCCAAGGCAGGGCAGCTCCACAGAGGGTCCTGGCAGAGGAGAGCTGCTCACCTCATAGAGGTCGGTGGGGAAGCAGAGAGAGAAGGGAGGAGCTGGGAAGGGAGGCAGAACTTCTGGGTCAGAGCTGCATCACCTGCCTCTAACCCACAGGCTCCCCTCCTGAGAGCAAGGCAGCTCTAAGCCCTATAACTGTCGTCTTCCAAAGGTCCTGCCTATGGTCTTGGGACTTCTGGGGCACATCTGGCCAGAGTGCTCGCTCCGATATGATTAGCTGTGACCTAAGGCTTGGTTTTTCTGAAGCTCTGAAGCTCAGAGCCCTTATAAACAGGAAATGTTGAGCCCTGAGGATGACAATAGATGATTCCTCTCCCAGTGGCCGGAAGATAAAACCCGACAACAAACAAAAGGGATTCTGGGTTTTGCACCCACCAGGCACTGAGCAAAACATCTGGAAAGAGCACCTGAGACCTGTGGGGCTCTACCACCTCCTCTCCCTGCACGCAGACTGAGACCCTGTGTCCAGGCTGAAGTGGCAGGGGAAAACAGAGCCTCCACCCCTTCGCAGGTGTTGAAAGTCCCCTGCTTAGAACTCTGTCAGCTGATGCCGAACAAAAGTAGGAGAAAAGCCAGGTATGGTGGTATATGCCTGTAATCTCAGCACTCAGGAGGCTGAGGCAGGAGGATTGCTGTGAGTTCCAGACCAGTCTGGGCTACATAGTGAGACTCTGTTTCAAAAATAAAAACAAAAATAAAAAGAGGAGGGAGATAATGTTAGAGAATGAACAGAAGGAGAATTGCATCTGACCCTGACATGACAGGGCAGTGGGATAGGGGAGACCAGCACATTGTAACCTGATTTACAGACCCTCAAATCTTGGGACTTGCCAGTTTGACTGTACCACACTAATCCCCTTTTCTGCTCCTCCTGCCTCTGCTCTCTGAAGGTCTTGCAAACAGGCCATCACCATTATGATCACTATTACTAGGAATGACAACATCTGTTGGTCACTTACTGACTACTGGCTCTGTGCTGGGCAGCGCGTGAAGCCCTGCCTCACACCACCGTCCTGGAGACCGATGAGGGAAAGCTATTATTTTCCCCACAGTACAGAGGAGGACACTGAGGTACAGAAAGGCTGAGTGATTTGCTGAGGCCACAGAGAAAAGAAGTGGCTTAGCTGGAGTTTTTTACCGGTGATTGAACCCCCAGCCTTTATTTTGAGCTACATCCTAAGTGTTTTTTTAGTTTTTATTTTAAGACAGGATTTTACTAAATTAATAATTTTCCCAGGCTGAGCTTGAACTTTTTTTTTTTTAATTTTTTGAGACAGGGTCTCACCAGGCAGTTCAGGTTGGTCTTGAACTCACTTTGTAGCCCAGGCTGGCCTTGAACTCACAGTGAGCCTCCTGCCGCAGCCGCTGGAGTGCCGGGATGACAGATGTGCACTGCCATGCCTCACTGACCAGCTGGGACTCCTAGTGAGGCCAGGAGAACTTGAATGAGAAAAAGAGCCCTGATGGATGGGAAGGTGTCCTGCAGACAGACCTGATGTTGGGGATACAGTGGGTCCTGCTTGTGGGCTGCTGGATTCTGTTCATGTTACCCAACCTGGCACCCAAGGGGCCTTCTTGTGGCTTGGGTACAGAATGAGGCTTCTAGTTGCTCTCATTTTGGAGAGTTTCCTGCCTCTTTGCCCAGTGAGACTCTGTTCAGATCTCCAACAGAGGGCAGGGGGCAATGCCCTGATTGTCTCCTTTTACCCTGGTCAGGCGGGATCTCTTCAGGACGGCAGAGCCCAGGTTCCAGGGTATTGTTGGAAAGTTGACAGAGAGCATGGGGAATGGGGAGACAAACCAGAGACCTGAGGCCACTAAAAGTGCCATCTGTAAGGCTGGAAAAACAATCAGAAGCACCAGGTGTGGTGCTTCACTTGGGAAGCTGAGGCAGGAGGATCACTTCAAATTTGGCGCTAGCCTGGGTTACATGGTGAGTCCAAGGCCCTTCTGAACTATACAGTAAGGACTGTCTCTAAACAAAAACAAAAACCCAACACAAACAAACAATACTAATGAGAAAAATTCAGAGCCTACATGTTGAAACTGCCCAGTGGGAACTGGAGCCATAGATGATACCCCAAAACTTGGGCCCGGGTGATGCCCCAGGCATCTCCCCTGACCCTTTCTTCCTCCAGAAATTTTTTGGAGGGTAAATCTAGTCATCATCCAGTTAGCTAAGGAGCTCAGGGTGTGACATTTGTCCTAGCAGGTACTGAGCTACTTGAAGAGGAGGCTGAGAAATAGATGTGATAACAAAAACCAACCAACCAACCAACATGACTGGGACCTAGAATCTTCAAGGCTACTTCCCTTTTATGGTCGACCTGGACCACTTGGTGGACTTTGTGGGTCTAGTCCCTCACTCCAGTGACTGTTGTTCTGTGGCCTTAACTTTCTCCTCATCAGCACTGACCTCCCAGGACCGGCCAAGATACAAGTCCAGAGAAGATGCCACCAAATTCCAAAGATCCCCCACTAAGCTCTCTGACTAGCTGGGAAGGCCCTCAGGCTTGAGTTTAAATCCATTTGTGTCATTTACTACCTCTGAGGAAGTGGTATCTCCTCTTCGAGACCTAATTTGCTCACCTCTGAAACAGGAATAGCAGAGATACACATATGCAGAGCTGTGGTGATTACATCAGCTGATATAAGTATGGTTTGGGGCATGATATTCAGTTCATGGTGGTTGTTCTGGAACTAGTAACTTTAAAAGATATAGTAAAGAAAGCTCAGAGTTAATTTCATCTCAAGAGGAGGCATGTCTAGATGCCTAAAGTCCTGGCTGACCAACTTATCCACTTGTTAGTCATTCTCCTTGAGATTTAATTCTTCCACATGCCAGTTGGCCAAGGAATGAGGGAGTCTTTCCCCTACACCTCTCTAGGCTGTACAAATAATCAGGGATGTGGTGCTTCCATGGCTGGAAGAGGAAATGTTTGGCCTGGACCTGATATACCCGCCATCTTGGTCTCCACCAGTGGCAGTCAGAATGGCTAAACGATGGATACCAAGAACCTAAGTGTCCTGGATGTAGGATCTGACTGAATGGCTGACATTGTAATACCTCTACCTGCCTGTTTCCCACCAGGGCCAACCTTTGGTCTATCTTAAAGGACAACAATGTGCAACATGACAGTTCAGGCCCTCCTCAGGGCTTTCTTACCTATATTTGAGACAGGTGGTCTTTTAGCCAACCAAAAATCGTCTATGGTCAGCATAAGAGTACAGCATTTTGAGAATTCCACGTGCAAATGTCTTCAAACAGAACCTCTAGACAGTTGGTGATGGAAGTGGCCTCCTGGAGAGTTACAGGATCTCAGAGGGAGCCCAGGGCCGCTAATGAGATGCTGGTTAACACTAGATTCTCTCACAGGGCCTCAGGCGGAGCCATGGGATGTAGCAGCTGGAGGCTTGGGTGTTTCTGCTCGAAGGTGCACCAGAATGTGTCTACCTCACTCTTCTTACTGTATGACCGAAGCCTCAGCTCCCTTAGTGCTATGGTTTGGATAAGTGACCCAAAGCTCCGGGGTTAAAAGCTTGTTCACCAGCCAGTTGGTGGTGCTGTTGGGAGGTGATGGAACCCTCAGACCCTCCTTAGTAGGAGGAAGTTAGATCCCTGGGGAATTGCCCTTGAAGGGGATAATGGGATTCCGGCCCCTTCCAAACTGTTTGCTTCCTGGCTTGCGTGAGGTGAACAGGCCTCCTCTGTTACATGTTGCTGCCATTATGTGTTGTGGTACCAGAGGCCCCAAACCACAGGGTGAAGTGACTACAGGCAGAAATCTCTGCAACTGTGTCTTCTCTTAAAGCTGACTCTCTGAGGTATTCTGTCACAGGGAAGGAAAGCTGACTATCACGCTATATAAGTAGCTAGTGTGAGTCTGAGAAGAATGTTCTAGGTATGACGCCTGTATTAGGCACTTTCCTGTCACCAGACACAATACCTGACACCCACAGTTTAAAGGAGACCTTTTTTTTTTTTTTTTTTCAGTATCTGGGATCGAATTCACGACCTCGCACTTACCAGGCAGGCACTTATGCCACTAAGCTAAATCCCCGGCCCTAAGAAGGAGACTTTTATCTTGGCTCACAGTTTCAGTCCATGGCTCAGAGGCAGAAACATTACGGCAGAAGGGTGTGGTGTAGCAAAACTCCTCAGTTCATGGTGGCAAGAAAGCAGAGAAGGGGGACAGCGCCAGAGAGGAGGAGGGTAAGGACCTGACATGGAGCCCAGAGCCACACTCTGACCCATCCAGACACACCTAGCAATGCGGCCTGCCAGTCACCAGGCCCCAAACCCAATCCAGTTGTACCCTGCACTAACCACTGCAAAGTCTGTGACAACTTTAGGTATCTAGGCTGGGGAATAGGGAAAGAGAAAGGCTTTATTTACTTATTTATTTTGGGGGTGAAGTTGTCATTGCAGGTACAAGAAGAAAGCTAACACCCAGGCATGGTGGTGCATACTAGTATAATCCCAACACTCAGGAGGCTGAGTCAGGAGGATCACTATGAGTTCAAGGCCAGCCTTAACTACGCAATGAGATCTTGTCGTAAAAAAAAGAAAGAAAGAAAGAAAGAAAGAAAGAAAGAAAGAAAGAAAAGAAAAAGAAAAAGAAAAAAACCCCTAACAACTGGGCATTGATTCTACAAATTTTTATTAACATCTTCTATGCCCTGGGCCCTGTGCTAGGCAAAGTAGGAATATAAGAGGGGTGAAATGCTGTAAGGTGAGGTACAGCAGAAAACCAACCTAAGCCGGCTGGCTTCAACAAAAGGACATTGTTTAGCCCCAAAGATAAGGTAGATGTTAAGGACTGAATTGTGTCCCCCCAGTTTCTTACACTGAGGCCCTCATCCTCAGTGTGACTCTGGAGATGGGGCTCTTAAGGGGATGATTATGGTTAAATGAGGTCATAAAAGTGAAGTCCTAATCCAACAGGAATGGAGTTCTTATAAGAAGAGGAAGAAGTGGGTGTGGCAGTGCACATCTGTCATTCATTCCAAACTTAAAGCTGAGGCAAGAAGACTGTCATGTGTTTGAGACCATCCTGGGTTACATAGTGAGTTCAAGGCCAGCCTGAACTACATGGTTTGAGACAGTAGTTCTGTCTCAAACAAGCAAGCAAACAAGCCAACAAACAAGTTTGTCTCTTCCACGGGAGAATTTAGAAAAGGCAGTCCAAGGTTGCTAGGAGAGCTTGACCTTTTTCCACACAGTTTCCATGTATACATCCAAGGAGACTTCTTCAGTCGCTATTATCTCCCAGCCAGGGAGAAGGGATAGGAAATGACATGTACATTCCTACTGAGGGCAGTTTAGAGATGGTACTAACGGTGAGAACCTAGGTTTATGGCTCCCCTCAAACTGCAAGGGATGCTGGGAAATGTAGTCTTCAGGAAAGCCACACTCTGCTCAGTAGAAAATCAGTTCTATTAAAGAAGGGGAGAGTCAATATTAGTGCTTTACTAATATTGACTAATGTAGGCCAGCTTCCTTAACCAATTCCTGGAACTGAACAAGGAGTCCCCTTCCACAGAGGCCTACAGGCTTGTCTAAGCTCCTGGATTCTGGCTGCTTCTTATAACAGCTTAACTGGCACTTTGTACACTGGGTCTTGTGTTCCTTTGGCTTCTCCGAGGAACCTGTAGGGGAGAGTAGATGTTGGATAGTCAACTCGTAAGGTTTATTTCATGACCTGCCCTTGAGGTTATCAGAATCTGGGGAATGGAACATATTCAAACAGATAATTAGAGGTCAGTGTGACAAATGGTAAATTAGCAGCAATATATAAGGCCCAATGCAAACAGGACAGCTTAGACGGGAAGAAAAAAGTACAATGAGTCTATTTTGGTTGGGTCCTAAGAGATAATGGGCTTTTCCTAAATGGTTTTGGTTGGAAACTGTTCTTCAGACAAAGCTCACAGTGAAAGTGTGGGGACCCCTAGGGTGTGGCTAGTGGTCTGGGACTGCCGGGGAGCAGGAAGTTGGGAGGTAGGGTGGGATCTCTTTTTGAAGGGCACCCCAGGGCCATGGGCAGGAGCAGGCTGTAGGACAGGCCCTGGAAGCCATGCAGGGGAGATATGGGATCTGTCTTTCTCCGAGGTGGGGGCTGGCAGATGACTTGTTAGGAAGGTATTTCATAAATGTGGTTGAGTAATGCAGACAGCCTGCATGGATGAGGGTTTTGGTGGTGGAACTGGGGAATTGCAGAGATTTTCGTGGTGGGATGACAGCACTTGGTAACTGGTGGGCTGAGGGGGGCTGAGTGAGGATGAGGGGGTGGTGGTTGAAAGATGGTTAAATATGATCCGAAGTTTACATGCTTGTGCTAGGAACCCCGAGAAACACAGGAAACACAAGTTTGGGGGGGAGTGAGGGGGAAAATGCCTTTCTGATGTCTTGAGCCTGGCCTGTGACAGAGATCCTTGGGCTCCTGACATGTATAGCAGTCTCTTAATGTCTGAACACTGTGTCCTAGCTCCACAGAACTGGCTCATTCCTGATTTCCCCCAGGACCCTCCTGTGATGCCCTAATCTGGGTCAGAAACCCTCTTATGTGTTCCTTAGCACGTTCCTCTTTGTACCTCTCACTGAACTGTTGTGGGTTGTTTAATGGCATCCCTAGCCTCTCCCTTCTTGGAACCAGGAGCACACATACACCTACCTATACTCACTCTTCCCAGGTGCCATTTTTGCCATCTGACTGGGACAGTGCCTGGCACACAGTGGCCACTCATGCTGGGTTTGAGGCCTCCAACAGCTGCCCCTGGGAATAGGAATTGGCCAATTGTTTGGATCCTAGCCCATTCAGGAGTGATGGAAGCTAACAAGGCCACCGTAGGGATAAGTAGTGTGATATTTCTGGGATCTAAGCCCAGATGACTCTGGACAAGTGGGTCTCAACCAGGTGCCATTTTGCCACCTGACATATCTGGGGCTGTTTTGGACTGTCACGATGGGGTGAGTGAATGTGTAGACGTGTGTGTGCTCCTGATTCCAAGAGGCAAGAGGCTAGGGATGCCGTTGAACATCCCACAACATGCAGGGCAGCTTCCCACAACAAAGAATCCCCCAGCCCAACGTGTCAATGGTTCCAAAATTGAGAAGGCCTGCCGTAGAGATGGGCCAGCCAGTTGGCATGGTCAAGTTCCAAAGTGGTACTGGCTGCTATGGTCCAAGTGAGTGAGAGCAGGACATGTTTAGAGGCTGTCACAAGGGTGATAGACTTGTGATGTGCAGCCAGGAGCCACCTTGGACAGGGGCTCGGTCGCAGGCCCCAGCACCTTGGCGGTTTCCCCTCAGCTGAACTCTCGGCTCTGAGCCCGGGCGGCCCAGCCTGGCCTTGGCGCTGGCCTCCCTCTGACTCACTGAGCTGGGTTTCTCTGGCTCCTTAGGGGAAGGCACCGCACTCGCTTCCCGCCCCATCTGCCTCGCTGAGTATTTTCAGCTTGGCTTGCAGAGGCCCAACGCTGCAATTACTCCCCAACCTCAATGGCTCCTTCTGAAAATAACATTTGGGTCGAAGAAAACCTCAGTCTGGTGGGCTGGATTTTATACGAAACGGTTAAAGTGTGGGTGTGGGTGCGGGGGTGGGGGTGGGGACAAGGGAGTGGCACAGTAGCCTAATTAAGAGAAGAATCTGGAGGAAAAGGACAGAAAAGGAAGTAGAGAGAGGGAGGGAGGGGCTGTGGCAGAGAGAAAATAGACCTAACGGGCAGGGGTCATCAATCTTTCAGGAGGCTGATGCCAAGTCCTCATGGGTCCCTCTAATTGAAGGTTGTGTAATAACCCATCCTCCCCTCAATCTTTGAGGCCTGGGAAATTCGTGTCTGCCTGGGGCCAAAAGAATTAGTCTATGGACATACCAATCTTTATCCAAACTAGTGACCAGATTTTCCGACCCTAAAATAGGACACACATGGTCTGACATAGGATTTTGGTTCCCATTCAAGTAGAAAATGGCATTCTGGGAAATGTAGTTTCAATGCAGATAAGCAGACTTTCCAAGCTGTTTCCTGGTCAATAGAAGACAGCAGGACATTTAAAATAATGGTTCTCTTGAAAGGAGGGTAGAGGGATGGGAAAAAAAGTTTTATCATGTACAGGTACAAATTCTCTATGATGAATATGATCATTATGTATATCTAAAAAGTACCAATAAAATCTGATTAAAAATATATTAAAAATAGTAGTGGTTCTCTAGCTGGATGAGGTAGTGCTTATAGTCTTAACTGTTCCGGAGGCTGGGGCAGGAGGACTGCAAGCTGGAGGCCAGACTGGGCAAAGTGAAGCCCTGTTTCAAAAGAAAAAGGCTGGAGTGTAGCTCTGGTATTGTGCCCCTGAGTTCGATACCCCATACAGCAGAGGTGTAAAAAAGATTCTCATGGACACTAGAGTCTTATGGCATTTTAAGTCAGGGAAGAAAGTGAAACCCCAGAAAGGGGAAATCTTGACCCTCACAGGTGGAGGGTAATGTAGGGATGAGTAGAAACTTATTTGGAAACACCTTTGGGGTTCCAAAGCAGACAGAGACTGAAAAGAAAGGCTGAACCAGGTGAAGTTTGAGAAAAGAGGCAGGAAGGAGTTGCATGCATTGGTTAAAAGCTGGAATTCTGGAATCAGTCCTAGGGAGCTCAGAGGGTCCCTCTGCCTTGTAGGCAGTGTCCCTGTCCCTCTGTAGCTGGGGAGGGGACTTTGGTTCTGTCCCAAGTTGCTCACTGGTTCAAGGGCTTTCTTGGCTGGTAGGGAGCAGGTCATTACATTTGAGTGATGCTAAAGACAGACCAGAAGCCAGCAGAACATGCTGGAGAAGGGGGCAGAAGCCACCCAGCCTCACAAGGACAGAAGAGGTCCTTAGGCAAAGCCTTCTAGACAGGAGAGAAGTACTGACTGGGCCTGATCACAGATGGGGCACAAAACATTATTGTGCCCATTCTACAGACAGGGAAATTAAGTCATTTAGTTAGTACTGGCACACTTGGTGTCGGGATCCCAGTTGATGTGATTCTCACATACCATAGCAGAACCCTCATGCTTCCCAGCTTCTGGGAGACCTTTATCTGGTTGTCAGCCTTGAAAGAGGGGTAGGATTTGAAGAATCCTGCCATTGGGTCCTCCTAGCACGGGGTGGTAGTGTAGGAGTCAGGCTAATGGAGTTTGCCTCCTGGCTCTGTGATCTTAGGCAGGTGGCTTAACCTCTCTGTTCTTATTTTTCTTCTTTTTAAAATGGGAACACTTCCCACCTCCTAAAGTGTTCTGAGGAGCTAAAAATGTGTACAGTGCCCAAAACAGTAGCTGGGTCCAGACACGGTGCTGCATATCTATAGTTTCAGGGAGAAGGCTGGGGCAAGAGGGTGGACGGTTCGAGGCTCACTTAGGAAACTTAGGGAGGCCCTGTTTCAAAATTTAAAAGGGGGTGGAGTGGGGGAATGTAGCTCAGTGTGAAACTCTTGGTTCATTCCCCAGTAATGAAAAAAAAAAGTACCTGGAACATTGACAGCCGCCGATACTTTGGCTATTACCTCCAGAGTTTCTCTCCAAATGTGGTAGGCAAGGCAGTTTTAACTAGCATATATACATTTTTTATTTGAATTGTTCTAAATTTATTTTCAGACCGTGGTTTTGCTAATGCTATTGCTTAGGGCGAGGATACGTTAAAAAGGGGATCGATGTAAAGTTAATGTTGAGAAAAAGTTAATAAAACAAAAATTCAAAGTCTCTAACATAGATACAAAGTGGACAGAAGAGAAAAATGAAGGTAATACCTGAATGGCTGGAAATTTTGCAAAAAAAACAAAAACAAAAAACCAACAAAACAAAAACCCATACTGTGATTGCAAGTTTCCCGCCTGCAAATAAAACGTTCCAGGGCAGGCGGAGCCTGACTGCGCTAACGAGATTTGGAATCTCGACATCATCCGAGATAGGGAGGCTCCAAAAGGGAGCCTGAATCCAAAGGCCCAGCTCTGGAAACCAAAAACCAAGTCCTTGATTTCGCTTTCCTGGCGATTTGGGCCTCTCGGATTTTTTTTTTTTTTTTTTTTTGGATCACTGGGTCAATAAGTCAGCCAATGCCGCGGGAGAAGTTTAATTAAGCTCAGATCACTGGCGAGAGCTGCCAAAGGTCTCCCCGCCCTCTAGGCCCCGCCCCCAGGCCGCGGCGCCCTGCCCCCAGCACATCTGGAGAAAAGCTTCCCCCGCCCCGCGAGGCAGGGCCGCAGTCCGCGCATGCGCGTCGGCCAGGCCCCGGGCGCCCCACGGCAGGGCTCCACTCCCAGAACCGCGTTGCAAACTGTTGCATCAGACACCAAGCAGCCGGCGGGGCCTTCAGGGTTTCTAGAAAGATAGGAAAGGTTTGAGCTCCTCTGTGGTCACTTGGGAGCGCTGGCTGCCACTCACGGTGTTTACAAGCCAGTAACACGATCCCCTGCAATCTCAAGTTTGCACCCGCTTTTGCGGGGCGGCGTGGGGGCGGGGGTTGGCCGCAGGTGCCTCCACCCACGCCCGGCCCCAGGCTGGACTCACTGAACCGGATTCGGTCTGGGTTATTCATGGCAGAGACCCTGAAGGAATGAGCTGGGTTTGATTTCTCTTCCCGAGTACTAGAATGCCCCTGAGGAATTTCGCACTCTGTGAAAGTGCAAAACTAATTTCCCCAGACAAGCACCGAAGCCGGTCCCCCAAAGGGCTTGGCAAGCTCCCAGCAGGAAGGTTCGGTGGCTTCCAAGTCTCTACCCCGGCAGCTGGGCTGGAGGAGCCCGAGCTAGGAGCCCTGGCCGTTTGAATTCTTGGTGGTAGGACACGCCCTTCCCAGTAGGTCCTGTTGGGCGCATCTCAGGCCCCCATGGGAGAGATGTGGGATGTGGGCCAGGGAAATGCAGAGCCACAGACTCCTGTACAGGCGACACACATGGAACACATTCCCTAGATTCTAACGGCTCAGCAGCCAGGCCGCTGCCTTCTCTCCCTCGCCTTTCCAGTCTCTGGGGCATTGCTTGCTTGTCTCAAAGGGGGAGAAAGAGTGCTCTATCTGCTAGAAAGAGGTCAGTCTTAGAGTGGGGTGTTCAAGAACCATAAAAGAAGCCCGGTGTGGTGGTGTAGGTTTATAATCCCAGCACTCTGAGAGGCTGAGTCAGGAGGATCCCACGATGGAGCCCAGCCTGGGCAACTCAGCCGCTTCAGGAAACCCTGTCTCAAGAAATAAAGGAGGGGACTGAAGGTGTAGGGAAGCCCTGGGTTCGATCCCCAGTACCAGGGCGGGAGGGTAATGATTTGGAGTCTTTTGTTGTTGTTGTTGTTTTGAGACAGCGTCTTGCTGTGTAGCCCAGGCTGACCTTGAACTTTTGAGTATCCTCCTGATTCTGCCTCAGCCTCCCAAGTGCTGGGATCACAGGCATGCACTACCACGCCTGGCTGGAAACTGCTTTCTAAAGGGATTTTCAGGGGGGAAAAAATCTGAATCCTGCCATTCAGTTCTCTTTATTTATCTTTTTGGAGTGGGCCAAGACCAAGATCACTATTGATGGATTTTCCAGAAACACAAAAACTGCCAACTTACCTTAAGCATTCTTTTTTTAGTGTGTTGATGGTGAAAATCTTGTATAATCTGGAGAGTTAAAACAAGCCCAGTATTCTTCCTTTCCCTTGTTATTGTGCATCACTCAATTCCAAGATTTGGTTAAAAAAAAAAATGACCCGAAGGACTGGTGAGCATTATCCAGGACAGTCACTGTTGATCGTTTAAGCCAGAATTTTGCCATGTGAGTGTTACGTCACTGTGGGATTTTCACTGTAATAGATACTTCATAAATATGGCCTCAGTTATTCTGGTCATCATTAGCAGTGGTCTTAGGAGCCTGAAGGAATGATGAGTGGAAAGGGACGGGAAGAAGCACTGCCAAGTGCTGGAGCCAGAACTGACCTGAGTCCCATTCCGTGGGCCCAAGTCCTCCTCTGGCAAATGGGTATCAGCAAGGTGGGAGGCCTGGGGTCTGGAGTGGGTCCAATGCCAGATGTGTCTGAGCAGGTGTCCCCAGCTGTGGGGCCAGGCATGAAAGTTGGAGCCATGAGTCAGGAGCCGAGTGGAAAGGGAGAAGGCGACGACACAAACTCAGGTCCCTGCTGTGCCCGAAACACCTACCTATACAGCAAGCTCTCGATACATATTTGTGGAATGAATGCGCTGAAGAATGAGCAAGTATGCCAGGAGGGACAAAGAAGTCCAAGAATTTTTGCAGGGCAGCCTGGGATGGCCTGATTTCTTTTCCTTGAGTGAAGAGGGGAATTCTCCTGGTTTAAAAACATAGTGTAGCTGGGCGTGGCAGTGCCCGCCTGTCATTCCAGCACTTGGGAGGCTGAAGCAGGAGGACTACCACAAGTCTGAAGCCAGCCTGGGCTGCACAGTGAGTTCAAGGCCAACCTGAACTATATATCTAGACCCTGTCTCAAAAACAAAATAAAAACAATAAAGACAGAGGAATCAAGCCAGACTATTAAGTGACAAGTCTCATGAGGTCCTTTCTGCCTTGCAGTCTGTCTGGAAAAGCCACCAGGTGGTTACTGCTGAGCCATGCAGTCAATCTGCTTAGCTAATCCTAAACCATTGCCACCTGCTGTGTTGCTTTACTCTGATTTAGAGGACAGACCCCCCCCCCTTGTACCTCCATCAGGCACTCCTGGATTCTAGACACTACACACAGCCCAGAGCCAGACACGACTCCTGTGCTAAGGACTCAGGGTCTGCACTCCCAGTGGAAAGTCTCCCCTGAAGTGTTTAAGGCACCTCACTGAGTCCTCATTCCTACTTCTGGCCGTGGCCCTCCCTCCCCGGAACCCAACACATTTGAAGTCTGTCGCTGGCTTCCCTTCTGTTTTTGCTATTTATGTGCCAGCTGAAAGGGTGGAGAGAGTCACATTAATTTTAAAATAAAACACAAATAGCAAAATGAGTCTTGGTGAAAGTAAAAACCACAGAAGACATTTCTTTTTCCTCCCATATTTTTCAGATTTTCCTAGAACCACCTTTATTTCCTTAGAGCCCAGACATAGAAAGTGTGTGGGCCTCTCTGGACAAATGCTCTTCCAAGCTAAATCCTGCGCATTCCCAGTGCACTTTTAGGTTTTGTTTTTCTTTCTTTTTTTTCTTTCTTCCTTTTCTTTCCTCTCTTTCTTTCCTTTTCTTTTTTATATTTGAGTCCCAAAGTGAGCTTAAAAAGCCAGTCAAGCCCCTAATTAATGTGGTGCAGGATTTTAAGCACTCTGGTAGACCGGGGGCTGTGTCGCAGAGCTCTCCTGATCGGTGCTCTCAGCAGTATGTTCCGGGAGATAGGAACCGCGTGGGTCCCCAGCTTGGCCACTTACCAGCTTCCCAACCTCATCCACGAAGTGGGAATAATGATCCACGCCTCTGCAGCCTCGAGCGGACCGTCAGTCAAGACATATAAAGGGCTCCAAGCAAAAAAGCCAGCAATAGGCGGTAGCTATTATGAAAATAGATCCTTTCATCTGCTGCTTCCGCAGCCAATCCCCTCCGCCCTTCTGTTATTTTAGAGAAGGAATGAAAGTTCGCTATTCCAAATGGATGCTGGATCCCCACTTGAAATCGCCCGAGGGCCCACCAGAAGAGGGAGACACGGCGACTCGGATTTGCAGACACCCGGGTCTTTTCACGGAATGGGATCAGTGTCCTCAGCCTGCTATGCAGGACTCCGGACACCTACAAGGCAGATGGTGGGGTGGCAAGAGGACAGAAGATGAGGGACAGCAGTCAGACAAATCAGGTCCGGGACCGAGGTGAGGGGCAGAAGGGTGCGCCGGCCCCCAGGAAGGAAAGCTTTCTGCTCCGGGGCTGAGAGTCCCGGCCACGGTAGGCGACTGTAGGCAGAGGTCAGCCTGCCCCGCTCTGGTGGTCGGGACTCGAGACGCGTGCGGCAGCGCCCTCTGCCGGCCGTGTGGGGGCAAAACTCCGGCGCTCCGCACGCGGGACTCCGGGTCCCTCCCGTCGCCCCGCCCCCGCTCCATCCCTGCCCGGGACCGCGCGCCCAGTCCCGGCCTGGAATCCCGGAGACGCGTCCTATTCTATCCTATGCCTGCCGGCCGAGCAGGAACTATACCTGGAATTACGCGATGCCCTAGGGGATCGGCGGCCGCACGAACCCATTCAAACCCTGCAGGGGCTGCGCCTCTTGGGACCTGGGGCCAAAGCCTGGTGGGCTGTCGGAGGTGGTTTGGATGTGGCATCGCCTATGGCCAGGACAGCGGGTTCTGCGGACAGACAGGAGCCCTGGGTTCGCTTTCTGCCTCGTCCATTTTCCAGCTAGGTGAACTTGGGCAAGGTACTTACATTTCCATGTGCCTTAGTTTCCTTATCTTTAAGATGGGAGGAATGATCCCGACCTTAATGAGTGGCCATGAAGATTACAGGGGTTGGAATTCTGGCACGAACCTCAGTTAGCTGTGTGCCCTGGGGCGAGTGACCTAACCTTTCTCCCCTGGTGTCCTGCAAAATAGGGATAATAAGGGTACTCACCTCCGAGGGCTGGTCCCCTGCAAAGCGCTAAGCACCGTGCCTCGCACAGAGAGAGCGCTCAGTAAATGGTGGCTATCGTGCTTTTTGTCGTCATTATTGTTCCTAAGAGTGCTGAGCGCGCGAGCAGAGCTCCAGCCGGCGGCTATTATTAGTTCTTTCTCCGGCCCGGCTTTTCCGGGCATTGTTAAGATCGTTTACCACGCGCTCCGTCCTTATCAGTAGCGGAGGACAGCCGGCCTTCCCGAATTTGGAAAATCGAGGTTCCCCGGGAGGCGGGCCAAGGACGCGGCGGGGCTGCGGGGCGGCGGGCGGCATGGACCTCTCGGAGGAAGCCCGCGCCCCGCCGCCTCCGCCCGCGCCACCATGAGCGCGCGTCATCCCGCAGTGACGTCGCCAGGCCTCGAGCCCCAGGGGCGCGGCGGGGACGGCCCGAGAGGGTGTCCGGGTGACTGAGGGGCGGCGGGCAGGGCCTGCCCGGGTCGGGTCTTCCGCGCCTCCTGCTGGGGGCGCCCTCAGTGCCAAAGCGGCTTGGGGTGCCCGGGGCGGGCGCAGCCCGCGCACGGTCTGCGTGATGCCTCTGCTGTTGGTCCCTCTCTCACTCCTCTGCAACCTGTCCGGTCCTTGCTGTCTCCTAGCGGCCCGCACGGCTTCTCCCGGTCCCCTCCTTCAGGGCCCCTCCTCTGTTGCCAGTGCCAACAGCCGCCCACAGGAGGCGCCCCGTTCCCGGCTCCGTGCCGCAGCCTGGCGCTCCCACCCCGCCGCTGGCACCCGGGTCCCCACGCCCCGCCCCGCACGCGCCCCTGCGCTTGTCCACCTCGGCGACGGCGACCCCACCCGCCCCGCCGCCTTCCGGCCCGAGCGCAGCCGGTGCCGTCCTGAAGGTGTCCTGTCTGCACGCCGGTCTCCTGCAGATCCCGCCCCACCCGGTCGCTACCCAGAACCCGAGTCCGGATCGGATCGGATCGGATCGACTGGAGGCGGCGACCCTACGCCCTCCCGGACCCTCTCTGCCATTTTCTGACACCTTTACGAGCAAGTTCGCGGGTCGGGGCCGTGCTATTGGAGGGCTTCAGGCCTTTGTTGCTGTCGGGCGCTACCTAGGGAATCTGCACCTCTTTCCACCTCCCAAATGGCTTCCTCGTCCTCATCGTCCTCCTCCTCCTCCTCTTGAACCCGAGCAGTGCGTCACCTCTCGAGGACGCCCCCTCCCCCTTCTGCTTGTGGCTGAGGGAAGTGGTTCCGGGCCTCTTGCTCATTTTATTACGCTCTGGTGGGGCAGGTGACCTTCCGGACGACCTGTGGCTTGTGCCCCACCCTGAACTCCATCCCCTTCTTCTCCGGCCTGTGCATCGAGGGGGTCTCGGCCATCGCTCTTCCACCGCAGGTCTTGGCGCGGGCAGCTCTCTCCCCTAGTACTATTCTCCCTTCCTCAATTTTCTACTCTCATCCTAAGACGGCGTCGTTTCCTCCTCATTTGCCAGATCTACCCACCCCACCCCAGCCCTCTCTCACTCAGATCCTCCTTTAAGAGCTCGAAGTGCAGACGTAAAAAAAT
>PVJX010008310.1:0-66287 GCA_004027295.1 Dolichotis patagonum | reverse complement strand
TTTATACTATTGTGTTATGTTTGATATTATTGTAATTGAAACTATGCTCAACTATAGCAGAGTAAGAGATATGGTGTTAGATACTGTTGATGTCCAGTTGACTTAATGTAAAGTACTGTGTTGCCTATGTTGTCCTCTTCTGATCTGCTCTGTACTGCCCCCTTTTGTTTTATTCTCTTTTAAATAAAAAAAAAGCTTACAGAAAATTGTAATAGATGGTCTTTATCTCCATCTGATAGATGTCATCTAGGACAAACCAGCAGCCAACATCACACTGAATGGACAGAAACTTTAACTCTACAGTTAAAAAGCTTTAACTCTACAGTCAGGAAAAAGACAAGGATGTCCACTGTCACCATTCTTTTTCAATATAGTTCTAGAAACTTTGGGCCAATTAGATAAGAAAAAATATAAAAGAAATAGTGACAGGAAATGAAGGAGTTAAATTATCGTTATTTTCATAGGACATGAAATGCTACATAGAAGGCTTCAAAAAGGTCACTAAAAGACTATTAGGTTTATAACTAAATTCAGTACTGTAGCTGGATACAAAGTTAACACTTGAAAATCAAGTGCCTTTCTGTACATGAATAACAAACACATGAAGTGAGACTCAAGGGAAATAACACTTTTCACAATAGCTTCCAAAAAATGAAATACTTGGGAATCAATCTACCAGAAGAAGCAAAAGATCTCTAAATTGAAAACAACAGAACTCTGAATAAAGATATCTAAATGAATATCAAAAAAATGGAGAGATAGCCCATGCTCTTGAGTTAGAAGAACTTATATAGTGAAAATAGCTATACTTGCATACTTCCATAGCTATACTTCCATAGCTGTGTTACATAGATTCAGTGCAATCCCAATCAAAATTCCAATATCATATCTCACAGAATTACAGAAAACAATCTTAAAATTCATCTGGAACCAGAAGAGACCTAAAACAGTGTCTTGGTTATTTTTCTCTCATTTCTGTAACAAAATACCCAACACTTACAAGTAAGGAAGGAAAAGTTCATTTATCTCACAATTTATAGAAGTGTCAGTCCATAACCAATCAGCTCCAAGGCAGGAAGCATGGCACAGGGGCAACACTTCAAGCCAGCAGAGGACAGAAAAGCAAGAGCCAAAAAAGAGAGAGACCAAGGCTCTTCTTCTCTCTTATATTGTAAACAGGCTACCTCTCCCCAAGGTGGGTGTAGCAATAACACGATCTCTGTGCCTTCCCCTTGCACAGGCTCAAGATGTTTACAAAGTAAGGATCCTGGCTCCCTGCTGTTACTCTTAAATTTTTAAACTTCTCAAGTTGATACAATATATCAACCATAATAAATAACAAAGGCAATTCTGGGCAACAAAAGCAAGGTTGGAGGCATCACAATCCCAGACTTGAAATTATACTACAAAGTTATTGTGATAAAAACTGCATGATACTTATGAGGGGAAAAAAAACACAGACTAGAGGATCAATATAACATTACAAGACCTAAAAACAACTCCAGACATTCATGCTTTATCTTTGATAAAGATCTCAAACAATCACTGGAAGAAAGATGGCCTTTTTAATACATGATGCTGAAACACTGCCTTTGCACATGTCAGAGATTAAAATTATTAGACTCATGTCTTTGCACCATGAACTGAACTAAAATTGAAATGGATCAAAGGTCTAAATAATAAAGCAAAAACATTAAATCTGCTAGAATGTAGAATAGGTGCACCTCTAAAGGCATTTATGTAGGCAAAGACTTTATGAATGAAACCCCGATCACCCAGGGTGTGAGGAAAAACTTTTGACAGCTGTTCCTCAGACAAAGGATAACTATCTAATACATAAAGAACTCAGAAAATCAGACCCGTTGAGCATTTGTTATTGGTTTCTGGATGATGGCCTTTCTTTCTAGTGTGAGATGGAATCTCGGTATTGTTTTAATTTGTATCTCTTGAATTACCAATGATGTTGAACATTTTTTATATATTTAACAAATAAATATTGGAGAGGCTGTGGGGAAAAAGTAACCCATCTCCACTGTTGATGGAGTGTAGACCGATACAAGCATTAGAAATCAGTGTGGAGATTCCTCCAAATACTAGGATTAGAGGTTCCATTTCACCTAGCTAATCCCCTCTGTATATATTCCCAGAAAAATTGAAAACATACCACAGTGATATATGTGCACCCATATTTATAGTAACACAACTTTCAATAGCTAACTTATGAAAACAAAACAAACGTCCATCAGTCAAGGAATGGATAAAAAAAGATGTGGTACAGTGGAGTACTACTCCACCATAAAGATAAACCTGAGATTTTTATAGATAAATGGATGCAACTTGAGACCATGTTCATAAGTGAAATCAGACTCACATATATAAGCATCATAATTCCTCCCTAATGGGAGAAGCCAAAAGAGTAGATAAGGTCCAAAATGTACAGTAGATATTGTGAAATGGGAAGAAACTGTTCAAAAAGAAAGAGAAACTGGGGTAGAAGAAAGGAAAAAGGAAGGAAAGGAAAGGAGAAAAGAAGGAAGGGGAAAGGAAAACATGCAAGATAAGATAGTTATACTAGTAGTTTCTGTTAGTTTGTTGAAAAGAAAAGTTTATGCTAATACTGTTTGGACAATTTTTCAAGCTTCTATCATGTACCCTGAGTAACTACTTTGAAGATAACAATACAGTATGTATTAAATATTGTTACTCTCTTGTTTCTCTTTGCCAAAAATTTTTCTTTAAAATAAAAAAATTAGATCCCTCAAATTTAAAGATGAAATCCAAAAATGGGAATCTGAAATGAATAGACACTACTCCGGATGAAGAAATAGAAATGGCAAATAAATATAAGAAGAAATGTTCAACATCATTGGTTATTCATGAGATGAAAATTAAAATATTGCTGAGACTCCATCTACTCCAGAAAGAATGATTATTATCACAAAATCAACCAAAAGGAAATGCCAGTGGGATTTAGCATAGCAAATAGAAATGCTATGGGAAACATGAACTTTTATCCACTCTTGGTGAGACTGTAGACTGGTGCACCTACTGTGGAAAGCAATGCAGAGATTCCTCAAAAAACTAAAACTAGAGGTTGCAGTCAACTCAGCTTTTCCCCTTCTTGATATCTTCCCAAAAGAAGTGAAAGCATCATACCATAGCAATGTATGCATACCCATGTTTATAGCAGCCCAGTTTGTAATAGTCAAATCTTGCAAACAATCAAAATGCTCATCAACTGGTGAATGGATACAGAAAGTAATGTTTTGGCACACAACGGAGTATTACTCTGCTATAAAGAAGGATAAGCTTAACACATTTCTAGGTAAATGGATGCACCTTGAGACTATACTTTCAAGTGAAATAAGCTTGACATACATGTGTAAACACCACATTGTTCCTCTGGTTTGAGAAACTGAAAGTGTAAACAAGGACCAAAATATATAATAGGTATTATAAAATAGGAAGAAAATGTTCAAGTTGGGAGAGAAACAAGAGAGGGAGCAAAGAAGGAAAAATTGAAAAAAAAGGGAAAAATATGGAAATAGCTTTTGCAAATGGGAGGGAAGATGGTTTGAAGGGAAGGTAGGGAAATGGGGGAAAAAGAATGAAGTTACATTATGTACACGCACAAAATCTCTATGATGAATGTGATCATTATATATATATACCTAAAATGTCCAATAAATCTGATTGGAAAAAAGGAATGAAGCTAGAATAAGAAAAAGTTGTAACTCAACAGGAAAGTGAAAAGAGTATGAGAAAAAAAGGAAATGAAAGATTATGCATTTCCAAAATGAACATGGTGGCAAAAATATCAAAATATTTTAAGAAATTTATATTGAGGAAAATACCATAGGATAACTTTCAAAATGTAAATTATTTCTGTCATATAAATTTGACAGAACACTTACAAAAATATTTCAGGTATTATTTTAAGATACTTAAAGAGAAACATGAAAATGTGATTTTTGATAAGAGATTATGAAACAAAGTTCTCAGTAAGAATTATAAGTAGTCCAATGTAAATCGTAGAAAGAAAATACTATTTGAAATAAAAATTTAATAAATGTGACAAAACCTAGATCAGACATAGAAAAACTGTCAATGAAAGATAACCATAAAGAACTTGCTAACACAAAGAAACAAAAATATTTAAATACTTAACTGTAAAAAACATTTAAGTACATTGGGTTATCGTTAATGTACACTCCCAAGAACAAGAAACAGAGGAGAAATGTATGAGTAATTATGAAAAATCTAGAGATGAAGATATGAATCCTCACCTTCAGATGAATCATAAACATAATTATCCCTGTGTATATGTCTAAGTATGAATGTATCTATCTGTATTTCAGTAAAATGTTTTAGAATATCAGGAATAGGGCTGGGGATTTAGCTCAGCGGCATAAGTACCTGCCTTGCAAGCGCAAGGTCATGAGTTCGATTCCCAGTACCAAAAAATAAATAAAACACACACACACAAAAATAAAACAGAATATCAGGAATAAATAAACATTTATAAAGACCCTCAGTGAGGAAAATATCATATTGTCTGTGAAGATAAGAACTACAGCAAAAGTAGTCTTTTTATTGTTTGTAAAATGTGGATAGAAAGGAATAGAATATGATCTTCACAGTGATGGAGGAAAATAACATTTAACAACATTAATTAGTCAAGAATGAGAGTGAGATATAAAGCATGAAAAGATCTAACTATTCCCAAATCTACTGAAGTATGCCAGAGAAAAGACAAAAGATTGCAAAAACAGAAAGTTCCCAAAGTGATTTAAAATATTGATGAATATTTCAGAACACACACAGAGCAAAAAATTATGTTCCTCTTTGAAGCATAACACTAAAATGCTTAAGGATGAGGACAACTGTTCAATAGCTTGATAAAGCAGGCTTATTATAGTTCACAGGAAAATTCAAACATTCAATAAATATGGGTTCACTAGAAATATTTGTAACTGAAGTTTTCTGTAGAAATATACAAATCAGGAAGATTAAGCTTCCAAACAAATTAAAATTTATACTTATCCAAGATAAGAAAAATAGAAAAAATGTTAAAAGAAAAATAACACAATTGTTTAAGTGACTGCTTTGCTCACAGCTAAGCATTTGGAACACCTAAATGAAATGAATATTACATCATAGAGAATGTGTTATTGTATGAATACTTTGCTAATATTTAAATACATAGTTTATAGCATTTCAGAGTATACATTATGATACTATACTACTTGAATGTTTGCTAATGACGTACATAGGATCTTTCCATTTTTATTAGAAGAGAGTAATTCACAATATTTTGCTTTTGGTGTTTGTCATATATTGTTGGGTTCATATAATGTTGAATTTGTGAAAAAGATTTGGAAAGCTTTTGCTTGTCTATATTATGAAATACTCAAATATGGTTAAAGATTAATTTGAAATATTACTTGAAGTAAAATTCTTTTTATTGAGCAAGTTATATAATCCTTTGAAGAATTTATTCATTTGTAAACAAATCAGTAATTGATTTTGATTTTTTTCTGTGTGGGTGATTATTTTATAAATGAACTGTCCATGCCTTCTGGTGCACGTTTTTGAAAAGCATATTTTCTTGCAATGACATTTAGGAGGAGACCTAAAGGGCTGGGGCACTGATAATACCATGCTACCACAGCACATATTATCTTTAAACTTTTGTATGTTCAAATTCAATCATGACCTGAAAACACAGGTGATAAACTATATGAACCAGTTAATAAAGTACAAATGACTTACTTATAAATGTGTGTAAGTAAAAGATACATAGATGGAATACAAGTAAGACTGTTAATTAATCAAACTAATTGATAACATGAAAAATTTTTACTTTGAGATATGGTACCTGTATAAATGCACTCTTATGTAACAATCAAAGGAGATATATACTCACTAAATTCAGATTACATTTAGGTCACACCAGAAGTGAACATCCTAAAATTTTAACCTGAATTTAGTGAATATGTGTGACCTACTTTGGCTCCTAATGATAGCCTATTATAAAGTTTTTCATCTCATTAATTCAGGGAGAGAGATTTTGTGTGATGAAACAATAATCTGTTCTATGTGGTTTGAATGTTTTTCCTCATATTTGACACTTTGCACCCTATTTTATCTAAAATCATGTGTGTTTTTCAGTTACTTTACTGTATCTGTGTTCCAAATTAATCATTTCAATTGATTAATTTCATTCAATTAATTTAAATAAACAATTCATGTATTAACTAATTTTGATTCATGTAGCTGTATTTTCATTCAATAGATGATTATTGCATTTTTAGGCACTGTTTTACACATGAAGGACAGAGTAAAAATAAAAATGTGATTGGAGAGAATGGTTTTTACTCAAAATTTGGTCAAGAGCCAGGTTTTTCCCACAATATTCCTCATACATTTTACTTTATCTACTGCTTTTTTTAAGAGGCCGAGTCCTTATATAACTACTTAAACATGGGTTTAGGTGCACATATTGTACATAAATTGTAGCTGTTTTTCAAATCATGGTACAATGAGTGAGAACAACAAATTTTACCATAATTAATTATGGTAAAATTGGAAGCCAAGAAATTGTTATGGATGTTATATGTATAGTAGAATCTGAGTCATGGGGAGGAAGTAGATAATGCCCACCACTGTACAGTCTTGGAAAGGATATTTATTCCCTCAAAGAATGATGTGAATTAGGTTTCTGTTTGCCTGAAAAATTTTGCCTCCTGAATGTGCTTATTTCTATAGCAATTGCTATCTTATATTGTCTGGTATAATTAAATTTCTTTGGAGATAATTCTAATGTAAGTGTGGCTACTCTACGATATAATTCTTTTGGTGGCTCTGTCAAATGTAGTTAACCCAACAGCCACCATAATTTCTCAAAACGAATGAATGAATTTCCTAAAAGTGTATGCTATTCATGTTGTAGGTTCTTTTCCGCACAGTTGCTTCACTTTGTGATTATTTTTTGTTACCAGCATTTATAAAAAGCAACTTCAAAAATCAAACTAATTGATAAAATTATTCACATTTTCTTAGCATAGATCCAAATAATCCCCTCCAGATAGAAATTCACTTTGCATAATATCTTAATGTAAGTGATGTATGGACTGGTATCTGTTTCCATTGTTCAAAGCATAAAGATAGAAATTATACTGTCAATTATAAAATTCTAAAATAGTGAGGGAGGCTCTGGTTATTTGGAAATCGAGAACTAGAAAAATGTTCCTCCTGTATAGGCTTTCTTAAAGTTTCTTGCTCATGAAATTTAAAATCTATTGGTACTTGTGTAATATAAGCTTCAAAATTAGCAGTCTAATTGAGTAGGAGGTGTTTTTCCTCTAGCGTCAGTATAATTAAAGGAGAGAAAATAGTACAGAGTGGTAGAGTTCACATTTACCCAGTATTCCCAGATTGACATTGATTATTTTAGCATACAGTTGAGAGTGTATCCCCTTGGGAAATTAAATGATAAGCATGTTTCCCGTATAAATATTCTATTAAAATTCTGCTACTCTAAAAACATTTTGTATCAATTTTTAATATTAGGAATTAATACAATCTTCCTAACCACTCTAATTTCTGTACAATATAAATAAATAATAATTGCCTACCTTATTTTATTGCTTTGTGGACAGAAACGGGAATGATGTGGTCTATTTAACTTGTAGGAAAAAGAAAAAAATATACAATGAAAATGCTTTGTAAGTTTTGGAGGGCTAGCTCGTTTGATAGCAACCTGAAAGGTTTACTTTTCTTTGCTACCTATTTAATCATCATTACCATAGCTCCTCAACAAAACCAGCTGCACAGGTGCAATTTGTCTTGTGTTTCAAATGTCTCTCCATAGGTATCTTTACTGCAGGACCTCGTGTTGGATTTCTTTTGTTCATTAGGCACCTGGGAATTATTTTCAAATCTAAATAAACACAAATTATTTTCCAACTGCGTTTTTTATTTTAATCTTTATTTTGTAGTACTGAGCTCCTAGCCTTCACACTTGCCGACATCCTAGCCCTTTTTTTAATTTTACATAAGATCTCTCTAAGTCACAGAGTTGCTCAGGTTGGCTTCAAACTTGGAATTCTCCAGCTTTAACCTCCTAGAGTGCTAGGATTACATCATCATGTGCTACCTCTCTATGCATTCATTTTTAAATTATTAAATATTTGAAAAATTTAGACAAATAAAAATAAATTCAAAACGTGCCTACCATACATTATCTAGCCCATCTGATGTTCCAACACTTGGTCATATTTGCTTCAGATCATTCATCTAAAATTTTTCTTTTAAAGACCAAAATGTATCCCTTGTACTTCCTTCTTTCTCTTTCCTGCTATATCTCACCATAGAAATACACTAATGAACATATAATTTGTGTTGTTCACTGCAATTTATAGTTTTAAGTTTTAGTTCTTATTTTGTAGTCCTTTATTTTCTAGTTGTCATCTCAACTACTGCCAGTACTCATTCATAGTTTTAGTTTTTATCTAAACTTCTTTTATAGGTATACAAATTGTACATGGATGTTCAAATTCCATATGCCATTTTATACAACCTATATTATTCCACATCATAGTTTTGAGAACAGTTGCATTAATATGGGTTGCATTTATTTTCACTGATACAAAGTACCTCATCTCTGTGTATTGTGATTTACGTATCAGTTAACTCTCCTCTCAGTGAACATATGGCTTTTTAGCTTTTACTATCACTAAAAATGCTGTGATGAATCTTCTTGTATCTGTCTTTCAGGCCGCATGTAGCTAAGTGCTCTCCAAACATTTACCCAGGGCTCAGGCAGCATAGAGTTATACCACTTAGACCTAAAGTTTCTAAATACTAACCAAGAGCAGCTCAGTTGAAAACATCAGAAAGATAAACACTCCCCAAGAAGTTCATGTGGGACCAAAATAGAGATTTCAGGAAAATCTTCCTGCCCTTGAAGCCTGAATTATTATTATTCTCTTATTATTTGGTTGTAAAAAATCACCTTTTATAAAATAAAAAGAAAAAAAGTAATTCATTTATTGTAGCCAATTAACAAAATAGTTTAGAACTCATCAAGTTCAGAATCCAGTTCCCTTCTCCAGCCACTCATTTGTAAACACCAAGGAAAAACAAAGTATTAGTAATGGATACTCTTTCTGCCTAATAGAGATAAACATGAAATGTATAATAAAATCAGTTATTAATTGCTTTCACATTATCACCACTCCTTAGATTAGAAAGCATAATTAAAAATTAATACATTTAGATAGCATTTCCTACTTTCTAAAGTACTTCCAGATAGTATCACAGTGTTCTTGTTATCAAAGAGAAGTCTGTTTATTGTTTTTGTTTTATTTAAGATCATATCTAAAGACCACACAATTAGTTAATAACGTAAGACACAGGATTCCAAAATCTATCATACCTTCCAGGAGCATTTGAAAGGATATTTTGTAGAAAAAATTATTAGCCTGAAGCAGTCAAGTGTTCTCATACTCCCTGACAATGCTGTAGTTTTGACAGTTAATCCTGTGGGTTAGATTTCAAAAGAAAAGAATTCCCTAGAAAGTTTCAAATATGGTAAGTATGCTCACTGTGTGATGGAGTAGAAAGGACTCAGAATTTGAGTTAAAGGAGTTGGATTCTGTTCGAACTGTTGGTATTGTCAACTGGAAGATCTTGATCAAGTTGCTCAACTTCCTTGGGCCTTATTTTTCTTTTTGTGTAAATGGAAAAAATAGTCACCTCAGTTCCAAAAGATTCTAGTAAAAGTGAAATGAGGCAGATGTGAAAAATACTGCAAAATTATAAATCACTATTTATAATCATATGACAACTGTATTTGTATGTGTGACTCAATATTCTACTAGACAAAGACAATGGGAGCATAGATTCTACATCTTATCTTAATTATCCTCATTAAGATAAAGAATAGAAACTGGTATATATATATATATATATATATATATATATATATATAAACATGGTAAATGCTCAATAAATGCTTACTTAAAATTATTATGTAAAAGCAGAGGAAGTTATCTGACAAATGGGAAACTGTATTTTCCCAGTGTTTCTAATTTGCTCCTAAAAAAGAAGAGAAGCTAAACGTTGACATAAACACTATTTTAGGTCTTCGCAGAATTATTTTAAGCATGTGAATATCCCCATCGAATAATAACTATTAACAAAAATACTTTTCTCAACAAAGAAACGAAAGCTTGAGGACTCATGACTTTGTTGATTTCACTCAGCTAATGCATGGTTCAAATACAGAACTTACTGTCTTGAAAGCATGGATTCTTTGGAATTCACTACCTAACACACTAGACTGAAATATACTAGACTTTTTTATATTCACTAATTAATCATGATTAAATAAAAGGAGTCTACTTTCTACTTGATTTAAAATAAATGCCTGTCCCCTCAATTATTGGTTGTTCTATCTATAATTACTGCTGTCAGGTCTTACACTTTTGGAGCAGTATGCCTGAAATTGTGTTCATTGGAAAATATCTCTCCATAAAAAATTCAAAGAACTACAACAAAATAATAACTCTAGGAAATTGTAAACCAAGGAACTCTGTTCTATTTTCCATAGCTCAAAGTGTCTTTCAACTATGAAATTCTCCTGATTACCACATAGTATGAATATGACATCCAAGACAATAGGATTCTACATTGAAAAATAATGCTTTAGAGCCACTTGGAAATGTATGGTATGAACTTGATGAAACATTACCATTGCATGACCTAAAACTAGCCAACTGTGACAGTTGTTTCACTGTACATGCCCATTAATTAGGAAATAAGCTGAGGCCATTGGCCATTTAGTGTTTCTCAACACACCAATGCTTGGGAGAAATGCCCTGGTATGCACTGAACCTTGATGCCCTAAGAGAAGCCTTGCTGAAGTTGAAGGTGACAAAGTTGCCTCTGAGGACAAAGGCTTCATAAATTCACTTAGGGTCATTCCAAGGAAGTATTGTATAAAATTTAAAAATCAGCATGACTCTACAATTATATAATGTTGGCTTATTGTTTGGCTCCAGTGGAATACATGGCTTGCTGGATTTTGGAATGCTCATGACCTAATCCATCATGGAGGATTGCATGTAAGGCTAAGGCCCTTGTTAAAACTGGATAAAAGGCATTAGAGGTATTGTAAGTTTCCCTGTATATGGAGTAACTTGTCTTAGAAGAAAGAGATAGAACTTTAATTTCTTGTAAGTACTACTGAAAGAGAAGAAATTTGTAAGCCAAGGAAGAGCCTGAGGGGATTCTGAACAATATGGTACAAATCTACATTCTGAACCTACAGGTAATAAAGAGGAAACCCACCTCTGCTCACAATGGTCTGTCATAGCAGTTAGAGTAAGAATTTCTTTTCCAAGGAGCCTGTCTTTATACAGGAGAATTTGTTTCCAAGTTTCTGCCTAAGGGGAGAGGACAGTATTAGAAAGCTTCATTCCAGCCATTTATATTCTAGATATTGGTCAGTGAAAATTTCTTAGTAATAAAGCTAATATTTCAATTGCTGAATATAATACTCCTGCATCTATTCTCAATTGGCTATGGGGGAGGGGTGTTAGATATCATTATCATCTCACAAATTCAACAAGGTACTTTGCTTTCCGTATGATGCTCTTATAGCTAGTAGTTAGACTGGGGGAGGCAGAAGACTAATAAAATATCACTGTTGGTCTCATCCCACTTTCTGCATAGTCACTTTATTCTACCCTTTGTTATTCAACTTCTGTCAAGCAATCTTTTTCTTTCCCATTCAGCAACTTGTTTTCTTAGACTGATTTTGGTAATCTTATTCTGTTCTGGGAAATCAGACAAGTAAAATAAAGTTGCTAAACTAGAATGACGTCTTGCTTCTGCATACTATTTTTAATAAAATTATTGATAGTAGACTTCCAGGCACCAGAAATGGATTACATTTTTAACAATAATTCAGAATCTGTTTTTCTGTTCTGTGAGGATAGAGATCATGCCTGACCTTTGCACGTCTGATGGCTCTATGTATTAGACACTAACATATTTGTTGCATTAAAAAAAATGAAATGTTATCAGGCAGTTTTGGGTCAGTTATTGATGAGAATGTACTACATATGTAGTACATGTGCTACATATCAGTTTTGTCTCTTATATAAATAAAACAACACAAAGTCATATAAATTTTATTCAGTTCTCATTTTCCCAGAGTTTGCATTTCCAGAGGATGATGTCAAGAATAATGAAACTGCCTAATACCAGGTCTGGTCTCAAATTCCAGTGTAGCTGGATTGTAGTTAAATCTTGAAAGCCACTTCTACCTACAAAAAGGTTGGCCTGGGACTCTGGCTCTTGCTGTATCCATTTAATCCCATTCATTCCACTCTAAGAGAATTTTCGGGGAGAGGGTCATGGATGAAAAATGATATTATTTCTCCTTAAATGGCAACCAACAAGATGCATAATATTTGCATTTAAACATTATTCTGGCTATGTCCTTAATGTAGGTAGGTCTCATCCAATCTATTTAAGGCTTGAATAGAATAAAAGGCTAAGTAAAACTCTGCCAACTGCCTTCAGCTGGGACATCAGCCTGTAGACTCACACAGATTGGGCCCTTACATCTCCTGGGTCTCATGCCTTCACACAAGGACCAAACCTATACCACTGGCTGTCCTGAGTCTTCAGTTTGTCAGTTACACATCTTGAGATATTTTAGCTTCATACTTATTTACACAAATTCAGACAGAGACAGAGACAAGAAGGAGAAAGAGAAAGAGAAGGAGAAGGAGGAAGAGGAAGAGGAGAAAAAGAAGGGAAAGGAGGAGGAGAGGAAGAAGTGGAAGAGGAGGGATGCATAGGGAAGAGGAGGATAGGGAAGGGAAGGGGAATACAGGGGGGAGAAAAATGGAGAGAAGGGGAGAGGAGGAGACAGGAGAGGAAGGGGAGGGGAAAGGAGGGGGAGGGGAGGGCACTTTTTCGTTAGTTCTGTTTCTCCACAAAATCCTAATATATAAATCAGAGCCAAAGGATTCCAAATAGCAGAACATGTCACAGAAATAAAACATTTAATCTCTTTAATAATCACAATGAAAATACCTCTCTCTAGCATCATGACTATTTTGTGTCTATTCTGTTAAATCAGATCAAAGTTACAAAAGTATCAGTTATTTGTCTAGTAACCAGAAACCTAACATTGATCCCTGATACAAATGAGGCATTAACTTTATACTGGAAAATAAAACCTTTCCTTCAGCTGACTGGTTCAGCACAGTCTGCTTAGAATACTTCTCCAGGATGAGAATCTTCATAAGAACTGACTGTCAAATTCTATGCAGAAAATAGATGCAATTATTAATTCTAATAAAAAAAATTCCCGTACATTCCAAAATCCCAAACTAACACTGATAACATGCATGGAAAACTTCTTAGCCCATATTTAAAATATAGTTTTTTCAAAACATTTTGATACTATAGAAGTTTGGAGTTCTGAACACTTCCGTGGTCTAAATGTAGATCCCTGTCTTTGAGGATATATGAAGAATTGCTAAGATTACACTATGTAATTATTAAGCCAAAAAGAATGAAATCATGTCATGTGCAGGAAAATGAATGAAACTTGAGACCAAAATAAATCAAGTGAAGAAAGTTAAATGCCCCTTGGTTTTTTATTTGTTTGTTGTTGGTTTGTGGTACCAGGGATAGAACTCATGACCTCATGTTTGCCAAGCAGGCACTTAAACTGCTGAGCTAAACCCCTGGTGGTTTTTCTTATATAAGAATAAATAAATTAAATAAAGAAGATAGGAAATTACAAGACAAATTGTTAGATATGGGGAAGGGATCAGTGAGAGGTGTGTAAATGGACTGAAAATATCAATGAATGCATGTACAAATTCCCCAAAACAAGCATTAATGTTCTATATTGCAAGTATGCTCCAATAAAAAATATAAATCATTAAGACAGCATCAGAAAAGTAATTACATTTTAGTAAGGAAACCTTCATCTTAATTATTTCTATTTATTAAACACCTTAAAATACGTACCTTTCAGTAAGTATTACTACCAACATACATTATTTAATAACATTTTGAATCTTCAGTTTGTACATTTCATATTGTTAAATAAAGATATAGATTTTGTATTCCATACATCTCACTTTCTGAAACAGCATTTGAAGAACCTAGCAAGTATTCTCTCCACATCTCTTTTTTATCTCTGAATCTCATATTTTAAAAGAATAAAATAAAAGAGTTTCCATCCTAAATACTCAATTATTTGAATTGCATTAATGGGAAAATTGTGGTATATGATCTACAGGTAGAAAAAACTTCCAATCACATTATTATTTATCCTCTTACCATAAATCCAGTGAACCATCATAAACAAATGGAGAGTGAGAAGTTCTAAATGTCCTAGGTGATATAAGGTTAAGATTTTAGTTCACAGCAATTACTCAGAGATCCACCCAAGGTCTCACCTGAATGCTAACAAATACAACCTAAATCTTTCATTGTTGGTTGAACAATGTCTTTCATTGTTGGTTGAACAATTCTCTAAGTGACAAAGGCCAGAAGATTTTCAAACCTGAAAGTAAGGAAATTCTGGCCTTCAATTTAAAACCTATGCCTTCTTTACATTTGAAAAACAAAAGTGACCATATGTCCAAAATATTGTTCCCTCATCTAAATTTAAATTATTAGTGTGTTTTCTTAAAAAGAAAATAAACCTTCAAAGTAAAATTTCCTTCTCTAAAAATATCTAGAGTAGCAAAGCCAGGCCTTGCAAATGTTTCTCTCTGCAAAACTGATTACACGCCCTTGTTCCCCAAACTTGCATAGAAAATGGGCAGGAGCAACAATCAAGGCTTTGCAGCTGCATCGTTAGCAGTGCATGTCATTATCCAGCAGAAGCAGTGTTACCAGAAATCTTCCACTTTACTATAGATTGTAAAGGGATTTGCGTTTTAATTTACACCTGTGTGTATTTCAATAAAGCAATCAACTTCTAATTAGACAATGCTAAGTTTCATATCGCACATGTAGATAGATAGCTTACTGAGAACAATATATTGTCTACTTAGTAGTCACTTTCTCTGACAACTCTGTCCCCAAGTGATCAATGTACTGTGGTCATATCATCAAAGAAGAGAACACAAAGGAAAGAGATTGGTTATTAATTAATGTGATTAATAGGGAAGATAAAAAGCTATAATTTAATGAACTGGGTATAAGATATGACTTCACAGACCCTGAATTTAAATTCCCCATCTGCATCTTTAGAGATTTTAAGATGATTATTCGATTTCCCTGAGATTGTTTCTTCAACTATCAAAACTGGGCAGTGGTAAAAGAGTAGACACACCAATCAGTAGATCAAAACAGAGAGTCCAGAAAAAAGATTTGCACAAACATCAAAAAATACAAAATATTTCTAACAAAGACATTTCAATAGAGAAAAATTATCTTTGTCTTAACTGATAGTACTGAACATTTGGACATGCATATGTAGAAAAATAAACTGGAACACAGATCATACCCCATACACAAAAATTAACTCCAAATGGATCATATGCCTAAATTTAAAATGTAAAAATCGTAATACTTTTAGAAGAAAACACAAAAATGGTTAGGGATGGCAGGAGTACAGCACGTCCTAGCATGCACAAAGTCCTAGTTTTGATCTCTAGCATTGTGAGAATAAAAAATTCAAAGAAAATTTAGGTGATCTTCATGAGTTTTTAGATATACCACCCAAGGCACATTCAATGAAAAAATAATTGATGTACCTTTACTAAAATTAAGGACTTCTGCTCTGTGAAAGACATTGTTCATAGAATGTCAAATCATAAATTGGTAGAAACTGTTTACAAAATGTATACCTGATACAAAATACTTTCACCCCAATATAAAATTTGGTATAATAAAATTCAATTTATATTGATGATAAATTACTAAGGTGCTAATTTCAAAAGTTTCTGACATAAATAGGAATTCAGTAATGGTTCACTTAATCTGAAGCCAAATAGGTAAAGGCTATAATGTAGCTACATATGTATAGAGAGCCACATCTAGATATTTAACTTTCTAAGTGCCTTATATATCAGGATATAAGACATACTTCATGGCAATAACATTTGTGAATATTCTTTTATTGCCTCCCTCATCTGGAAGCTATTTTTTAAAAAAGGAAATAGTCTAAAAGATCTCTCAATTTATACTATGTCAGATTCTTTGCTCTAACAAAACTAAATTAATAATTCTTTGTCCCTTCTGGGAAAGACAGAAATGACAATCAAGCATGCTGAAGACCAAAAGACCTTTAAGAGTAAACACAAAAAATAGCAATACTTAGAACTAAATACACTCAGAAAATCATTCCAAAAATTGCTTTTCATTATGCCTGAATTCTTTAGAAAAATAGAATGAGGGATTAAAAAATATTTTCAAGTGTAAAAAAATCATCAAATTGTACAATCTTCAAATGATATAAATTATCTTAGTAATGTGTTGCCATCATGTTTTAACCTCAAAGTAGTAAGGTATGGGGAAATTTTATAATTTTTTTTGTAGTAATATTGGTTGCAAAAAGTTCTACTTGGTGACTCCTATTAACAGAGGTTAGTTGATTGTATTGAGGGGCCCAATCTCTCTCTCTCTCTCTCTCTCTCTCTCTCTCCCTCTCTCTCTTTCCTCTGGGCATTTACCACTCCTCACCTTGAGACAGTACCAGGTAAACTAGACCTTTACTATTCAATATGTCTAAAGTTTCTTTTCCCTGACATAGTACAAATTTCAATGACTATTAGAACATTGCTTCAGATTTTGTCAAAACCCTCAGGAGAGGGTCTAGGAGATAAAGAGGATTACAAAAAAAGTAGAGGCCATAGACTCTGATAGAGAAGCACAAACACAGCATCCAAAACAATATAGAAAGTTGGTAGTCATGTTTCCCTTTGACAATAGGGTTATTGTTACATCCTAAAAACTAACATCACAGAAATCTGAAAATTCTTTCAATGAGAATGTTTTTCACAAAAGGAAGTTCTTCTATCTTGCAGTTAAAAAAATAGGTAACCACTTGAAGTAAGGCTTTGGGACACACATACACGGTGCCCACTGTGACTCCATAGATTTGAATCCATAGTATAAGAAAACATTCTGGAGAGAGCTGGTCACGCTGGAGTTAAGTCTTAAAGGAGTGACTATGGGGGATGAGTCGGCCTATTGTTCTGAGTGGGTAACACAGCAGGAAGGAAATTATCTTGAGTAATGGTTCAAGAATGTGGGAAAAGCCCAGAGCTAAAATGGAGAGGCCATTCTGGCAGATACAAAGAAAGACAGAATTAAACTGAAAGAGAGCACAGATGAGTTTACTGACAGCATGTTCGTCTCAAGCAATTTAAAGTTTTCTCGCTTCCAGTTTCATGATGGACCACTAATCTCTAACACCACGGTTTATTAAATCTAGGCCCTTTCCTAGCAAAAGATATTAGGAATACTCATGTCTTAATGTGGCAGCTGTGAGAAGAACCTGAACTTGTCAGTAGCCAAGACTAGGAAAGAAGAGGGGTTGAGCACAGTCTTTGAATGGTGTACAAAGGACACACACTGCCCAACAATTTGCCCTAAATCACCCCCACAGAATGAATGTCATAGCTTTTATTATCTACCGGTGGAAAGAAATCTCAGATCTAAATGCATAACGAAAATAGATCTATTTATTCAAAACTCTGATTAGTATTGCCAGTCCTGGTGGGTTTACTCTTTTCTTCTGCTAATAATTCCTCCCAGTCAGGAGGACATGAAGTGCCATCTTTCCTACCAGATGATTGTGGGAAGTTAATTTGCTCTAAATATAATCAGACCATTATCCAGCTCAAGGGGTATAAAGCATTCTTTTTAATTTGGCTGTCCTAACTCCCTAAGAAGAGTACCTTCCGTATGCTAAAGTACCATAGCCTGTAGACTGCAGCCTGCTTCTGTACTGCAGAATTTTCAATATAATTGCACTTTATTTATAGTCATGAAAAAGTACTTAAAATCCAATTACATAGCCAAAAATTGCATATCTCTAAACAGTTGTAAAAGAATTTTTAAAAAATCTACTGCATATCTATAGAAACTCCTTGAAATTACCAAAATGACTCATTTCAACCTCTTTATCACTAGCGTATATTAGGTATATTAGCTTAAAACACATTCATATGACTAAATAAATGTGAAGATGTGGTTTCATGCATTTGTTTTTCCTTTCTTTTTTTTTTTTATGGCCCGATCTCTCATTCAGCAGCAACATGTTTCCATGGATTTCCTTTGCCCAGAAATAGTTTTAATGAGTAAAATTCCTGGTTGAGGAAATCTCTTGAAGTGTTTATTCGTGGACAGAGGTAAAAGCACCATGTTCTCACTGTGAGAAGAAAATGTTGCTCCATTTAAATTTTTTTCCCTTCTGTTATAATAGTATATGCTTTCAATACACAGCAAACTCATTCATATAGTAGGAAATCAAGATAGATACATATTGCGTCTTGAACATTGTTTACTTCTGCTCTCCTTCTTGTCTCCCTATTTCCCAGATCCCCTTTTCATCTTCATCAAATTTATCATTAAGTGACCTTTTATTTTGCTCTAAATTATTTCTATTTAGGACTTCTCATATAAGAGAAAACCTGTGACATGTAACCTTCTGTGCTTGATTTATTTCACTTACTGTTATGGCTTCATATGACTGTATTATTCATTCACTATTCATTTCTCATGTTGTAAATCCAAAGAGACTACAGTTGGAAATCCCACTACACCTGAGAATCCTTGGTCAATCTCATTTCAAGAGCAGATAGAAATGTGATGAATAATAGAAATTCATCCCTAATGTGTTGAACCTCAGCTTTCCAACTGAGCTATCACTTAGCCCTTTCTTATTTTATTTTGAATTAGTATGTATTTATAGTACGTAATGATCATTTTCCTCATGGGGAATTGACATTGAGACAAGATCTCACTAAATTACCCGGGGCTGGCTCAAACTTGCAGTCTTCCTGCATCAGCCTCCCAGAGTATTATAGTATTATAATACTATAATAGTATCATACTATAATATAATATAATATTATAGTATTATAGACCTAACCACTTTAAGTGAATCATTTAAAACACAGGTAAACCAAATACTCACCAATACACTAAGCTAACAAGTATCTTTCCCTGGGGAAATGGAGTTATTGCCACATTCTAAAAACTAACAACTCACACAAATCTAACGATTTTTTAAACAATATTTTACACACAGGAAAACTCTTGTTCTATTTTTCAGTTAGAAACAATTGCACACAGAGCTCCTGGACTTAAAAAAAGATAATTTCTTTGAAAACTCATGTTAATAACTTTAATATTGTAGTAATGTAATTTTCAGTCCTTAATATACCTGGCACAATTGAAAACACTTTCAGTAACAAACATAAATGTACTGTTTATACTTATATGGAAGAAAAGTTCAACTTGCTCTGAAAACTATGAATTTATCTGTTAATATTCTCTTTTTACGTCATGATGGAAATAATAACTTGAGTTTTTGTCAAACTGTCAACACTGCACGTCGTTTGGAAGCTGTTCTGGGTTAATGCTCCCATTTTCACCATTCGCATATCCTATAGTGACTTCAGTGGAAATAGAGACACTTTGATGTCAATTGATATGCAGTTGACTCTGGATGGGTATCTCTCCATTCCTCACCAGGCTCCAATACCTTTTTAGTTTGGGTAATTTTTCTCTTTAATTTGGTATCCTCTTCCACTCTCTTTGGCCTCTCTCTCCTTTCCAAAATAAGTCATTTCCAAATGAGTATGATGGTCAGTTGCTGTGTTTTGTTTTCAGGTAAATGAGTCACCTGTACCAGGAAATGAGGGTAAGGGGTTTGCTTTGAGAAAGAGAGTTCTTCACAGTCCTGGCAAAGCACTCCACAGTTTTACCTTGTTATCCCCAAATAATACTTGACTACAGGAAAAAGAAAGGACTGCCCCATTAAATTTATGGACCAAGTAAATCTACATGGGCTCCAACTCTCGTTGCATTTTTTTTTTTGTACCACAGCTCAAACTCACGACTGCGCTCTTGCAAGGTAGGCACTTACACCGCTGAGCTAAATCCCCAGCAGGCTCCACAACTCTTATCCTTGTTGCTCATCTATATTCAGCAGGGGAATATATTTTTCTTTGGGATTTGTGGCTCAAATCCAGTAAAATTGGTGACTTTTTAATTCACCTCTTGATAGTCTGCATCTTTTCTACTGTTTTCTTTCTGTTCGTCAGTTGAGGGATGTCTATTCATACTTTTCTATAATTAATCTTTCCTTTCTGATTTTTCCAACTCTGTTCAACTGATGCCTCATTTTGAAAGAGATGAGTATCCATATCGCTCCTATGGAACAGCTTTACCATCACATAATATAAAAAGTAATTTAAAAACCACGTGATTAAGCATGTGTTTGTTTGTACCACTTCCTTCCCAGATGAAAAAATCCAATCAGAGAATGAATGACTTAGGTAAACCAGCATTTTCCCTCACCACTCGTGAATTTTCAATAATTTTTTTTCCCACAAAAGGCCTTATTTTCTTTTGGTCCAAGATTCGGGAGGGGGATCCAAAGAGGTGAGAAAACTGCCTACTGGCTGGAGGAAGAGCGTCAAGCCAAAGCCCTGATGCCAGGTGACGCAATAGACCCTCAGAGGCTGCCAGGCTCTGGGGCTTCCTAGGTGTGCTTAAGGGTGAGCCTTTCGAAGAGGTACTCGCCCAGCCCAGCCTGGGGGCCTGCCAGCCAGTGGAGATCATGTTCCTGGCCAGAGAAGGCAAAGGAAGGTTGAGTGACCAGGCCAAGGAAGACACCAAGTGCTTTTCAGGAGGGCTGCTTTCTTTCCATCAGGAAGCATAGCTGGAAAAAAATAGTTTCTCGGCTCTTTAAGCAGCCTTTTACTGAACATTTACCATAGTAACCTGCAAAGGTGGGGACATAAAGTTGATTATGAGATCACCCCATCATTAAAGAAATCACTGCATGGCCGAGGAAAACAGTATGAGCCATGCTATTACACCGGAGTGCCGGGTTGCTAAAAGGAGAAACCAATTAACTTCTTCTTCTAGAGGATTTTCAATGACTTAGTAGAGGAGATGGAATTTAACATGAACAGAGAAGAATCAGGACAGGTGACTCAAGAAAGAAATGAAAAAAAAAACATTCCAGGCAGAGAGAGAAACCTGGGTCTTAGCTCAGTGAAGGGGAATGAAAAGTGCTTTCTGGGAACCATGGGGCTGGTATGTTTGACAGATGGAAGATTGCCAGGAGGCAAGGCTGGGAAACACGGCTGGAACAACATTCTGAAGTGAATAGAGTACTATAGTAAGGAGTTTGAATTTTAGTCTCTACACAATAGAATTTTAATATAAAGAAACAGAATTGTAAAATTTTATAATCTAAAGTCAGAATAGGAGAAATAAAAAGAAAGCTGAACCCTAAGGCAAGGAGAAATAAGTTAGAATCCTAATGAGAAAGGCTAGATGGAATCATCAAAAACCCTAACTAGGGCAGTGGTGGTAGAAATGACAGAGACGAGAAAGACGAAGGTACACATTTAAGAGAAAAATAAATTCTTAAATGTCCATGCACTCTATTTTGTCTATGGGGCTTCCTTTAGGTAAGACATTGAATTCAATAGGACCAGAAATCAGAGTAATCCCACGAGTTCAAAATCTTAGCCTCCCCCATGATGGCGTAAATGGTATGAATCCAGCCCTTGTATTCTGAGCCCACAAAAAGGACGGTGACATTAAAAAGCAGAAAGGCATCATGTGTGAAAAGGAGAACGTCTATACATAAGTCAATGTCAGTAAAGACTGAAACCGCCTAGCAAGCGATACAATGGACTTGGTCTCCCTAGAAAACTTTAGCAGCCATGTCTTGGAGGTCGTAGGCTAGCTTCCATGAAGATGAAACACATTTGGGTATAATGTGCCCAGAACATTCTAAGCTCCAAATGTGAACAACCATGCATAGGGCTACACTGCACCACCTGAAGCCCAGGAGATCTCCATGTCCGTCAATTTCTCTGAGTGAGTATACAGCACCAAAAGTGGTTCACCCAGTAGACCAGAGGAAAAAGAAGCGAGGTAATCGACAAAAGAGAGTGGACAAAAGCATTGGGATGCTTCACTGAGGGACAGGACCAGCAGTTACATGGAAAATGATGAAGCAACTGCAGGAATCAAATAGAAGAAATGCTTTCTGACATTTAGTACAAAACCTCAGCTTCTGTTTTCTCCTATTTCCTTTTCCAACTTGCATTCTTTTTCTGATAGTTTCTTCCCAGGTGAGAACTGAGGGTGAAAGACCCTGTCTAGTCTCCTTTTCAATGTCCTTACTTGTGACCTTGCATATCCAGCATTTCTAGATTTATAAGTCATTTCTCTTTAAGACAGTCATTTGGATACAAGACAGGGGCTGGAGTGGAAGAGCTGGAAAAGATAGCCTTCTATTCTAAGTAAACCTACTAGAGGGTATGAATAACCTCCTTCAGAGACAGACAGATGCACTTAGAAGTTGTCAAGTGGACTTGGGCCATTTTCCCTAAAACAGCAAACCAGCTGTGCTAACCAGGTCTTCTCAATGTGAGTCTCAGAGTGAAGTTTGTTGGTACCAGAATACTGAGAAGAGAGTCTTGGATCTGTAATATTAGAAAACTGGACAGCCAGTTGTACTGGGCAGTACATTCTCTTGTTAAGTTAGAATGCTATCCATCTACTGCAGTATGTCAAGATCTAAACATTGTATCCCCATCCTGCTGGAAACTCCTGGATTCAGAAGTGAAGATCCTACTGGTATCTATGATCCTGGAAATGCAATTCCTACTGCTTGTTCTCTTCCCACTCTCCACTTGGTCACTGTCTAGAATGCCATCAGGAACTTCTGTGCTGACATAGTAAGTAAATGATAACTTAATTTTTCATATATGCAGCTGCCTGCAGTGGATCTCCTGTATTTGGTGCTGTACAGAGGAAATGAGTCTAGTTTAATCAGCTGGTAAATGTCCACTTGTCCACTGCCCAATACCACTATCCATAGTGCACTGACTTCTTTTCAGGACCATTATCCTAAGAGACAATCCACGAACATCTCCCCTAATAACTCAAACCACCACATCTTGCAGTTTCATTTTAGTGGCCAATTAATTTCTCAGTGACATGAATCTAAAGCTATATTAGATTTGAAAGGCTCCCGCCTTCTGCAGAGATCATTGCTGTAAGCCCGAATTGCAAGGGAGTTACACGTAGGCCTGTACCTGGGCCTTCACTCTCTATGCTAATGTTGCTTAACCCAAGCTCCATAGATACAAGGAACTAGGGTGGCCTCAGAAGGGAAAGAGAGAAATAGATGGCCAACAGTATTGTAGAAGCCTAAGAAACAATTGAAGGGATAAGAGGCTGTTGTCAAGCTTAGAACTCCAATTCCTCAGTAGCTTCTTATTTGTCATTGTAAATTACACACTACTAAAGGTTTCCTAGAGGAAGAGAGGTTATGCAACAGAAAATAAGATTCCTATGAATTATTAAATCCTTAGTGGTCACTTTGCTTTCATCATTTCACCTTTAAATAAAGACTGTAACATTTACCAACCACTGTGTGACTGGCATGCATAATATTGCCTGGCTATTTAGAGTATTGAATTTCCTTAAGAAAAGAAATGAAATCCCTTCCCACATTAAAATGCTCAGAAGCAATTAGCTGTGCTGTATATGGTATAATCTAAGTATGTTCGTAAAGTAAAATAAGAATTATGTTCAAACTGAATCAAATTGTATCCAAAGTAGGTCTGTGTTTAGATAAACAAAAATATTTTTGTAGATGAATTGCTCAATTTCTAGAATTTAAAATTTTACAGACTATGCTTAAAAATGCATAGAAAGTAACAAAAATACCTTATTCTCAAAATTCGTAATATCCGCTGATTTAGATTGGTTTTAATTTCTTTTTAGGTTAATCATGCAGCAAAAAATCAATTAATACCAAATAACCTCTTTTCACTCTCCTACTATATATATGAAGTTTTTAAATTGTATGCAATTTTTACAAGGACACATTTTAATCTGTAATACCAAAATCTGTAAAGGAAAGAGATTCCTTAAACCCATCTTTACCATAGACTTGGGGACCCAGTTCACATACTACTCATGTTATTCAAGAGATGGGGAAGACCAAATACTGCCTGACAAAATCCTGCATATGCTTCAAGACTACGCTGTCATCTTTTCCTCAAGTCTTACCTGAATCTGTAGATGTCTTTAAACTATTCTGCTTGGCACTGTATCTAAGCATACAGGGGTTTTCTGTTCCAACACAACTGCATGTTTCAGCGCAAACTACTTGTCTACCTTTCCTAAATTATAGTACCTAGTTCAAAACCTTATGCCTAGTCAGGTCTCAGAGAAATAATAAATTACTCCATGTTTCAGGAAACAATGAATGGATGATATTGCCTTATATAACCTCAAAGTATCCTTTTTCCAACTTTTTTGCTCTTCTGTGGTGGATTAACTAATGATCAATTTGTAGCAACCGGCTGAACTGGTGTTGGGTGCAGAAGGCCCTGAGGATTGTTGATAACAACATGAAAGGAGAACTGGATGGGAAGATGGTGTGCTGCTGACTCTCCTGGAGAAGCTTGTCAAGTTGGTTTTCCTGATATGAATACAGCTGTTATCATCAGAGGAGCTCCAACCTTTGCTTCACTGAGGATGGCTGTGGTTCTCTTCTAGGGAGCTCTGGTCCTTACTCTGAATGTCACTTCCTGGCTCCAGAGCAGATCTATCAGCCTGCTGGCACAGATCCTATATCCTGCTGTTGCAGACTATCTGGCTTCCACCACTGACCTTTGAGCCTTTGCAGTGCAAATTCTGATACAGACATGCGTGAGACATTGTTATGGGCTCTAGGTCTCCAGCTGATTTGTGGAAGACATTGCCGTAGGCTCTAGGTCTTCAGCTGGACTTGTGCAGGGCATTGTTTTGGAATTCAGACCCTTCGATGAGTTATTTGGGTCTCTAGTGCTTGGATAGATCTCCTGTCCTCTTCTGCACTTAATTTTTTGGGTGAACATTATAAAATAATCCTATCAATTATCTGTCCTGTATTAAATCTTTTCTCTTATAAACCCTAGATACAACATCCACAAAATTTATGCCGTGGAGAGTCATCTGAAGATTCTGGTAGCTGTGAGAGAATGATTATTCTGCATTAAAATGGAAGCAAAATTTGATAGGAGACTATACAGAGCTACAGAAGTCATGCAAGTAAGAAGCAGTTGGGCTACCAGTAGGTAGGGGACATGAAGAAAAGGGAACAGGTTTAAAATATATTTGGAAGAAAAAGTATAAATAAGATTTGGTGGTAAAATGAATATATGGGATAAAGGAGGGGGAAGAACCAAGACTGATTCTTAGATTTTGAACTAGCAACTGGCTGAACAGAGATGTTGTTGAATGAAAGGGAAAAGGCTAGAAGACAGATTAGCATATAGTTCTACTCCCATAGTAGTTTATTACAATGGAATTAACTAATAAATGCATATATTTGAATAAGATTCACCTTCACAATAAAGAAGAACTCCAGGGGTATGTGATTAAATGACACATGGTCATAGACTGCTGTATTTCAAGCCTAAAAAGGTGATGTCTCAGGGTTGGAGAGTAGTTGATGAGTCCCAAAAAACAAGGTACTTGGATCCTGGTTGAAAAGCTGACAGGAGAAGAGGGCTGGGTGCCATGAAACAGGGAAATCCCAGGGGATGCTTCCTAAGTACTCTCTTTTCTCTGCTAACATTGCCATGGAAGGACCATCCTGTAACGCTGTGAGGCTCATGTCCCAGTCTCAGATGACAGGGAGACATCAGGTCTGGCCAGGCCTGGAGCCTGGAGGTGATACAGAAGGTATATAGATGTCAGTGGGCAGCTCTGTCCTTGGTGTTCCTTCATCTTCTTACTACAGAATAGATAAAACAGCCCAAGAAAGATGACTTACTAGCAATCTTGCAAGTTAGAAGGAAACAAGCCACAATTATATTTAGGGAGAATGATTTGAAATGCAAAATTATATCCCATGAAATTCTTCAATCAAGTGTGAAAGGAAATAAGGTATTTTCAACCAAGTGAAGTCTCACTAATCTTTCTTCTATAGATTCCTTGTCAAGATGCATCTGTAAGACATGCCCCACAAAATAAGGGTAAAAGTCAGAAAAAGCAAGGCAAACAAAAAGAGTACTTCACAGAAGAAAAGAAATTAGAATATCCCTAGCAGTTTTAAAAGTGCATAAGGCAAGCATGGTGGTACATGCCTGTACCAGCACTCAGAAGGCTGAAGGAGGATCATTGCAAGTTTGAGACCAGCCTGGGCTACAAAATGAGCTTATAATCAGCTTAAACTGTCTCAAAAGACAAAAAATACATAATACATAAATAAATAAAATTTAAAAAATAAAGGTGCATAAAATGTAGTTAATTCAAATTAAATATAAAAAAAATTTAAAATTGACAGATTATTTGGTATGTCTGATTGTATTGGTGTGGAGGACTGCCAAGTCCCTAGGCCCAAATGTGATTGTGCTTACTAGCAAGCAGCGCAGGCTGTGTAGAGGTGACTTCCCTAAACTGACTTTTAGTTTAATTAATGAGTTTGGATGAGACTGTATGTGTCTCTATGATAGCAAGTGAGTGGCATCAGGCCAGCATTGCTCTTTGCCAGTGGGTACAGTTGAGTCCAGAAAGGCACGCCATGAGAACTGGCTACAAAGCAGGTTATCCTTAACCACAACTTGAATCTGGTGTTTTGTCCCTTTCCCAGTAATGCTTTGTTCCCCCTTTAACAAGCCTTGCCCGCCCAGCCTCTTGTCTAGCACATCCAGCTGCAATCCCCTCACCACTCTCCTCAGTGCAGATGTGACCATTAAATACTGAGGTTCTGGCTGCCTCATGGTTTTTCCTTCCCTAGGAACAACTAGTCGTCCCAGTTCCCTGGTGCGCTGCCATTTTGCCTTTTGCTCTTTCTTTTTGCCGTGTACCATCACATCTTGCAGGACACTAAGGACTCACTGCAGGAATCACTAATAGAATGGAAAGAGTCTTATACTTTTGAAAAATAGCAAGTGAGAAAAATAAGGCAATTATGAAACAATAACAAACATGATAAAGGATACTTAATCATAGCAGTCTTAACTGTGAATAATGTAACTATATTTTGTGATCGAAGAATGAAACAAAGGAAAGAGCAAGAAGTGTGCTATGGTCTGTGTCTGGTTGTCCCCCCAAAGCCTCAGGCGGTCATGGGAGCCAGGTTTTATAGAGGTGGTTGAATCTAGAGTGTATGATTGATTTGTAATGCAGTATTGAGTTTAAGGGTGCTGGGATTAATGGTGGGTGATTGCTGGATCAGTCTATTGATTGGACTGGCACTCCCCTAGTCCCAGTAGACTGAATACTATAATCTAAGGGGCAGAAAGAGACTTGTCTCTGCTCATGCTGTTTTTGCAGTCTTCTACTGCCCCAGCCACCATGAATTGTTACCCCTCTGCCAAGTCACTCTGTCTTGAAGTCAGCCAATTATGTATTGAAAGCTCTACAACTTGTGAACTAAATCTTTCCTCCCTTAACTAAATGTTGGGTATTTTGTCTCAGCAACAAGAAAAGTAACCAAGGCAGAGTATGTTTAATAATAACTAACCCTCATCATCCATAATTGGCACTCAACAGGTAATACCTAAAATTCATCACATATAAAATTATAACATATATAAATTATATATATAATGTATATGTATATATGCATGATATGTATAAATTGTATAATAACACACATATATAAAATATAATTTTAAAGATTAGCAATATTAAAAAAATTACAAAATTTTTTATTTTGATTTTATTGCTTCTGGGAATCAGAAAATGGAATTATTAGAATGTGGGTTAGAGGTCTTTTTAATTAACATATTGTCTTATATTATAGTCTGATCTTTTAACTGTGTGAACTTGGAAAGCGAAACATTTAATCATAGGTCATAGCCATTCCCTTCAGTAACTGAAAGATCAAGGAGCCAAAAATAAGTAGCTATTAAAAATTACTATGGCATATAGCAGCGAGGGATATTCTTCCACTGCTGCCCAGAGAAACTGAACACTTGAGAAATAAAATGATGAGAGAAAAAGAGCTTTGTTGGAACAGTTGGGAAGTTAGAAAATGAGGACTTCTGTTGTACAAAAGCCATCTTGCCTAGGGGGCTAAGGATACAAGACTTACACAGAGCCTTTGAGGGGGACATGACAGGCATCTAACCAGTTAGTTAGAAATTGCAGGAGACCTACTCTTCCAATGTGCAGGCTGCTCTTATCTGTAGGGAATCAGAGATTTTTGATTCCATAAATCTAAGAAAAGTTACTAATTAGTGATCTTGTGATTCATGTCTTTTTTAGTTCTTTTTATCACAGATAGCTAATCTCGGCAGTAATCATTAGGATACAAAAAAAGCATCTTTCAGCAGAGAATAGGGGAAGACAGAAAAAGATAACTGTTTCTCAGGGGAAGAAAATGAGAAGCAACTTCCACTGGACAAGATAGTGAAATGCAGCTTCACAGAATCATTTGGACTGAAACAAAATACTTTATATATACAACTTAAATGTGGAAAAATCTGTTGTTTTATGGGGTTTTGTGCATGATCTCCTAGCTCCAAAGCAGAAACAGGAGGGGAAATTTGTGTAACCCATGGCAGCCAGAAAGCAGACAGAAAAGGAAGAGAGCCAGAGGCAAAGATGAGCCCCCACAAAAGCACTCCCCAGTGAGCTCTAACTAGGTATCACCTCCTGACAGTACATTAAACTATGAATTTATCAATAGATTAGTCCACTAATGAGTACAATAACCTTATCATCCAATTACCTTTGAAAGTTCTTCTCTGAACATGTGAGCTTCTGAGGTACATTTTCAACCAAGCAGTTAGGAGCTTCAGCCAAAGATATCGTTTGCAAACACAAACTAGTAGAAGATTAGTAATATGTTGTTCAGCTGTATAACATCCAGTTAATCATCTTTAAAGTCAACTAAAAGCAAGTGAAGCTAGAGGATTTGTTTAGGTTTTTCCTTTAGTAACAACATGGGTTGTAAAATATAAGCTCATGCTGACTCATTTCTCATATGCACATACACGTGCATACATACACTTCTTCAAACTCCTATTGGAACTCTTACAAAATATGTAATGACCATAAAGAACACATTAACATAATAACTGTGTAAAGAAGCAGTGTTGGAGCTGGGTGTGGTGGCTCAAGCCCGTAATCCCAGCACTCAAGAGGCTGAGTCAGGAGGATCATTGCAAATTCAAAACCAGTCTGGACTATGAGATGAGCTCAAGACCAGCCTGAACTACATAAAAAGACTCTGTCTCAAAAAGACAAAAGAAGAAGGAGGAGGAGGAGGAGGAGGAGGAGGAGGAGGAGAAGGAGGAGGAGGAGAGGAGGAGGAGGAGGAGGAAGAGGAAGAGAAGGAGAAGGAGAAAGAAGAAGAAGAAAAGAAGAAGAAGAAGAAGAAGAAAAAAAAGAAGAAGAAGAAGATGTTTTCTAGGATTTTATAATGCAACAAAAAATAGAAATCAATTCTAAAAATGGTAACAAAGAAAACATATCTGGAAAGTATGGAACACATTACCAAATGTGTTCTGATTAAAAAACATTATTTCAAAACACTGAATGCACAAATAAAGTAATATTTAGAAATTTATAATTTGAAATGCATTATAAAAAGTAAACAAAAATAGAAAACATAGGTTGAGTTTTCAACTGAGAAAGGGGAATACAGTCATCACCCTATAACCCACACCAAGAAAAATGGAAAGAATGAAAACAAAAGCCAATGAATAAGTAAACCACTTAGCAATAGTTAACAAATTTATAATTTTTGTGTTTTTTTATTATCCTCAATATCTTTATACCTAAAGAGTTACAGAGGTAAGTTTTACCCATCTTTCAAGAAACATACATTCCTCTTTCATGAGTATGAAAAATTAGAGAAAAAAGAATAGTGAAATTTGTTCAATCCATATGAGATAATGAATCGCTATTTGTCAAAATGATAAAAAACCTATAGACTCATTTCACTTATGATTGTGTATATAAAATTCTAAATAAAATTCTTACTGACCTATTTCAACAAAAAGGGAAAGAAACTGCTCAAAAGGAAAGAACACCTGGGATGAGGAAAGGAGAAAAGAAAGAAGGGAAAAGATTTTTATATATATATATATATATAAAATATATATTAAAAAAATATATATATATGCTAGATCACTACTAACCTTTTTAGTTCATCAAAAGTATATTTTGTGCTTTTATTTTTCAATAGTTTAATCATTTTTTCATGCCTATATTTGTAATCTAAACAGCTACTTAGAAGATAACAATATGCAGTATATTAACCAGTGTTAATCTCCTATTAGGATTTTTTAAAATTCTGAATCATCATTTTTATTGTTTTTACATTTTAAAAAATGAATCATGATCAAGTAGTTTTTACCAAGGCTTGAGGAGATAAATTTACATCAAAAGACTTTATTATACTTCATGATACTAATGGAATTAGGAAAAATTTTATAACAATAAATGGAGAAAAAAGCATTTTACTTAAATATGTAGATATATATAAATAAATATGTAAATATCTCTCTATAAAAAATTATCTGAAAGGAAATGCAAAGAATATGCCTTAATAAAATGATCCAGCAAATGGTAGATTGAAAGAAGATATTAGTAACGTTTAAAACTGATCAGGTATTGTTTTCTAAATCACACAAGGAACTCCTACACAATGACAAGAAAAGAAGTAAAGTGGGGCCTCAATATAACAAACTTGAATGACTAAGATTACAGATAGACAGACAGACAGATAGGTAGATATGCTCAATTTGCTTACTATTCGAAGAGTAAAAATTAAAGACCACAATATAAGATTTCTTTTTCTTCCAACAAATAGGCAAAAGTCAGAAAGTCAGATCACAACATGCTGATGAGAATAAGAGAAATGGGAAAATCCCAAGCATCACTGATAAGAATAGAGAGCATAAAAGCAGTTCTTGAAAAATAGAGTATCCTACACCTTAAGCTCAGTAACCTCATTATTGCATGTACGACCCAAGAAGTTCTCCCATGGCCTCCCGGGGAATAAGGACATTCACTATAGCCTTGTTCACAATATAGGAAGATGGAAGTAACCTAGGAGTCTAGGGAATATACAAGTAAATATATGGGGTGGGTGTTGTAGAATAAATACCACACAAACTGAAGCAATGTCTATAACAATTTTATGGACAAATGAACTCTGTAGTTTAATATCATTTGTATAAATCAAATAAACCTTACAATTAATATTTATATTGTATCTACTGTGTACAAGTCAGAATTCTCAGAATTTTATGGGGTTTTTTGTTTTTTTGCTTGTTTGTTTGTTTGTTTTGTACTGGGGATTGAACTCAGGACTTCACACTTGCCAGGCAGTCATTTATGTTACTGAGCTAAATCCCCAGCTTTCATGTATATTTTTATCCACTGAACTGCCCATTGCAATAGGTACTGTTATTATTGTCATGTCCAGAAGAAGAGTCTGAGGCACATGTAGGTTAACAAAACCCAGGGACATGAACTCAGGATGTGGTGAAGCTATGGACTCAGGCCAGGCAGATGGGTCCCAGGTCCTCATATTTATCTACTACACTTACAAACTGCAAAAATAAAAAAAATCCTCTATTTATTCTGCATAGGTGTAAATTTAGGCAAAACGTTTACTGAATGCAAAGAACAAGGACATATTGAAGAAAAGGGAGAGCTGGGTGAAAGAGTAATAGTATTGAAGACCAGGGATTAAAGAGAAAAATAGTAAAACAGGTCCTATAGGACCAGGGATGACACTTCTGATTACCTGTGCATTAAAATCAGCCAAAATTGATTAACTCTTTATGTAATAACAATTAAAAGCAAAAATGCTTCAAAGAGAAAGAAAAATAAGAAATATTAATGAAAAACAAGATATACTGATAATTGACTTACAGCTTTCCACTAACTTAAAAACAACTAGTTTTTTTCCAGCATTAGGAAAAAAGTTACTTTTTCTTTGCTTGAGCTCCAGAAGCAATAGTTATCTTTCCTGATAAAAGAAAAAGACAGATATATACCAACTAATGACTCACTCAGCCTATCGAAAGATGAAACGTGCATCTGGGAGCCCTTTTTTGCTATTAGATGGGAAAGCTTTTAAGGACTGGATATTCTGAAGCATGCTTTGTGCTACCTCATGTCAGAGGCACTCAGCTGACACTGACGCATTCCAACACCAATGAATGCTATTCCTATAAAAAGCAATGTAATGCATAAACTTCTCCTATGTGGTCTATGCTGTATTGTGTGTTAATTTCTTCCTAGAGTCTCACTTAACTCTGCATTCCTTTGAGATAAGAATTGTAGTTGGTGTCATTTTGCATTTTCTATGCTCCATCACTTGGGAATAAGTACCAAATAGGCCACTACTGCATACTTACTAATTAAATAAAGAAATTTAGTAAATATGTAAAGTTTAAAATACATGTTTCAGAATACCACTACAACCTTACCACCAAATCCTTTACTGTTGAAAGTGGCAGATGAAGATAAGGGTAGAAGAAACAGTGAACATAAAATGCTCAAATTAAATCCAGCTATAGTAGTACATGGCTGCAATCCCAGTATTCAAGAAGATAACCAATTTCAAGCCCAGACCAGACTACATAACAACCTTTCTCAAAAAACATTTTCTAAAAACTCCATGTAAGAGAAAATGGAAGCAAGATTATAGACAAAAAGCATAAAATGTGCTGGATTAATGCTATCCTAAGACAGCAAATGGACAGACCTCAAAGCAAAGCACTGTGTTACAAACAAAAGGGAGATTGAGAGAAGAGAAGAGAAGAGAAGAGAAGAGAAGAGAAGAGAAGAGAGTTCATTGCTAGGTATATCTATTCCACTTAAAATAACAAAAACTGTGTGTGTGCACATGCACACATATATATCTACACATACATATTCCTTTTCATATGCTGCATGTGCCATGCATCACTGGAGAAGACAGGAACTGCCCTACAGATTAGTGTGAGCAGCAAACTCCTGGTTTATTTTCAATATGTAGTACTGTTTATCTCTACATTAGATCATAGGGACATCAGACTGTAGAACTGTGGTTCTGAATTTTTACTTTTGATTCATGGGATTAAAGATAACCCCATCGCCTATTTTAACCCCTTCAACTACCCAGATTATTTGACATGGCAACTTGAAGCTCTGGGAGAGGGGCCTCAGGGAATCCAGAGAGGGGGAAGCCAGAGTGAAACATTTTGCTTGATTTCACCATTCTTCCACTTACATTACAATGGCAACTGAAAAATTCTTATTGAATGAATTGAGCAGCTGTCTTGTTTGTAGCTTCAGTGAATCTGTGCCTCTGACCTCTGCTGAATTGCTATTTTATTGCTATTTGCAGCAATGTTCCCCAGTAAATCACAACTTCTGTCCCCATGACAACCACATATACCTGAGATGTTACTGCCTCTTATTCTGCGAGTAGAAAAACACAATTATGAGAGAAAATAATAAATCTGGTTAGTGACCTTTTCTCCATTATTATAACTGTATCTCACTCTGAGTTGTGCGTTTTCAATTAGGGAGCTCCAAGCTGAACTCAGCAGTCGCATGCACAAGCATGCCATTTCTTCAGCAGGTACAAATGAAACAAATGTGCAAATTGTATGTGTGATTACCTCCTTCTGGATATGAGCTTAAGAACAAATATAGTGTATTCACAGAAAAGATAAAGCATGTTCTCTGACTAGATATAATTGTGGACTATTCTGGGATAAAATACTCCCCTTTACCTTGTTCATTGCTATGTCTCATCTCGTTTTCTTTTTTAGTTTTCTTTCAGAAGATCAGTACTTCTCAGAGTGTGATTCTTGGGCAGAATCACAGGGACTTAGATTTAAAACACCGATTCCCTAAATTCCATCAGCACATTCCAAATTAGAATCTCGGGTGGAAGGCAATAATGCACACTAAACAAGTTTCCATTTGATTCTTACAAGTTCTTAGAAATCTTGAGAGCTATTGAAGTAAAATACCTTTAAAAGAAAGGACCACATATTACTCACCCTTGTATTAAGACATCTTGCACAATTCTTGGCAAGTTTGAAATGGGTTATGGCCTGATTACCCAATGTGGAACAACATCAGATCAACACTGAGATCCTGAGGGTCCGGAGACAGACTGTCCTTTGTCCTCTCCAAGAGGCCGAAGACCTCACTCAGAGGGTATTTCTGTGACAACATAGTGAGATTCACCTCTGAATATAATCATGAATTCAGGAATAATGGATCAGTGATGCAAGACTTTATGTTTGGTAACTTATAGTCCATGTCCTACCTGTTAAACGACTTCAAAAGAAAAGGTCTCTTTCACCTTGACCTTCAAAGACTTAAGAGGATAATTATAAAGACTGTTGGAGGGTGCCAACAAATTATGCAAATAAGAATAAACTTGCTTGCAAAAATAAAAGTAAAGAGATTTAAATGAGTGTAGTACTTTTAGAGTTTCCTTTGATTAAAAATGAGAAAAACTTTGTTTTGTATGTTAATATATGTGGGGGCCAGGAAAGAAAGAGAAGCGGTGGAATGCTGTTTTGCAACCTTTACCATCCCTGGAGTTCTAGGATGCAAAGTCAGAAGGCAGACCACTACAGGAAGCCTTTTTATGTGATCGATTTTAGTAAAGACTTAGAGGTAACACTTGGATGCTAGGATTAAGATTTCTTGGAAAAGAAAAATAAAGACCTGCCAAGATCCCTGGGAAACTGAAGAGAACATCAGAGTTGAGAGGAACATAGCAGGCAATAATGTGGCACATGCTATTAGGACTGGGACGAGATTTCTGGAAAAACAAAGTTCATGGGAGTGGAGTAGTTGCCTTTTCTTGGAATTAGAGCAGGCAGCCGGTACCCTCAGGTGCCTGGTAACTGTGCTACAACACAGAAATGTACCTTTCTGCTTCTCTGGACCCTAAGTTCCACAATGAAAGAAAAGGTGGATATGCTGCAGCTGAATATGGTGGGGGGTGGGGAAATCAGGAATACAAACGGGGACCATATGAAGTTGTAAGGTCAGGTTGTGCAGCTCAGATGGCCAGAGTCAGGGCTGCAAGGACCCAGGGCACCAGGTGAGGTAGAGCAGCCAAGCTGTTGAGGACAGAAGCAAGGAGCCATCAGCACAGCTAGAAGGCTCTGTGAACCAAGAATTTTCAGTTCTATCTTGATTCAGAAAGTACCAGCTCCCTAGTACTTCGCACTTCGTGGTTTTGTACATTTTAATTTATCTAGCCACTTATACCGCCATACCGATATGGCCTGGGAGAAATGTATGTGCACACTTAAAGTGTATACACCACACTTACAAACCACAAGTATGGAGCTACAAAGATACATGAGTCATTCAATCAATTAAAAGAAATAATAAGGAAATACAAAAGGTGTATTTCTCTTAACAGTTCTATTTTCAGCACTATTCGTTTAAACAATGCCTTTAGCTTTGTGTATTGGCTTCAATAAATGTGACACAATTAGACGATCCAAAACCAGTTGTGCCTTGTTTGTCTAAGATGAGACTAATGGTCTATGCTTTGTGTTTAACATCCTTAGTAATGATCTCCAGTATTTTGTGTCTGTTGTCTTGGCTTTTTTGGCAGGATGACTCAGGGAAGAGTACAATGAATCTCAGGGTCTTTCCTTCCGTATGGGTTTTAATGACTGATATTTTTTAGTGAATTTTGAAATATTGTTGCTGAATACCTCATTTCATATTTTGCTACACTGAAACATTAGTTATCATAATCTGACCTCCAAGCAAAAGCTCTTAATTTATACTCAACCTTGCTTTTATAAAACAACATTACTACTTAAAGCAACTACTTAAAACAACATTACTACTTAAAGTTAATGGATTGTTTTTCCTGTGATTGTTAAAATTTTAACATTTTAAGTATAAGCAAACAAGTCTTCCTATATTTTAATTCCAGAAAATATCTGCCTGAGTATTACTTCTTAAGAAATGTTACTAAAGTGACAGAAAAATTTTATACCTACCACGTGTAGACTTGAAGATTTTTCTCCTCAACTTATTTATTAAAGTATGGGACATCACCGGCACCAGCAGTTTTCATTAGTAAGGCTTCTGTATACAAGAAACTTAGAGGTTTGCTCTGCCCAAAAAGAGGCTACTTTTCCCAACCTCCTGTGCATTTAAGAGGGCCAAGCAGCTCAGGTTTGAGAGAAAAGAACTATAATCTATTTTCATGAATGACCCATATAAGCTTTCTTATGTAATCCTCAGTTTCTCTTTTCCCTCAACTTTCATTCAGATTTCCATGACCAAGGAGATTTTAAAAGTCCCATATTAAAGGTGTAGATCTTCATTGCAAGTGATTGTATCGAGTCATTTTCTCAAGGATGGATTGTACTACATGTGGGAAAACATCAATTAAGCCTTTTCATTGTCTACAGATTTTAGACTTAATAATCTGGGACTGTTTTATGATTTCAGATGTATTTTAATCTTTTCCATTGTCTAAAATTTTTAAGCTTAATTGTCTGTAATTATTTTGTTTTTAGATATATTTTATTCTCTCAAAAATATTTAATCCTATCTGAAATCTTTTGCACAGATGTGTCCATTACCACTGAGTTATTTGCAAGCAAAATCACTAACATACCTATTCCCCATGTTGCAAGCACAGAATACAATTTTCTATTTCTCTGGAACCTAAATAATAGCTCAATACAAGGGTGAGGAAAAAAACACAATTCCTTAATCATCTGGAATGTTTTGGACTGTTAATTAAAAATTATTAAGAAATTAATCCATCCTTCCTCTGACTCCAAGATATTTTATGTTGTAATGGTCTTGAAACATTACAAATATCTTGCAATTGAAAAACAGACATTTCACAGTGGAGGCAAACACATGCCTCTCTTTGTCTCTCTCTCTCTCTCATTATCTTTGTCCTCAAGAGTTTTTATCTGTAGGCATTATATACACGAAAGTTCACGCTCTTATAGTGTTCTTTGAACATTGGTTAAAATGTCAGCCATTAATGTAAATGATGTTTAAGAAACAAAGCATGTATTTAAATAACCCATTTAGAGCAGTATAGTGATTGATTAAAACACGAATCTTAGAGTTTCAGACCAGATTTTGAACAATGCTCTTGCCACTTACTGTGTGACTTTAGCCAAATTATCTAAACTTTTAGAACCTCTAATTTCTTTTACTGCAAACTACAATAAGTTATTCACTGGATTATTGTGAGGATTAAATTAAACAATACTTCCAAAATACACAATAAAACACCCAGTGCTATACTGAGTACTTAATACATGAAGTTATTATTATCCAAATGATTTGACAGTTATATTTGTATGTATAATGTCACATATATCACAAAAAAAGCAAACTGGAATTTATATTCCATGGGTTAATCCAAAATGTATAAAGAGAAAATAATTACCTTTCTAAAAATAGAAGCAAAATCCAAAGAAGAACAATAGGAGACTTCTCCAAAAATGTGTTAATCCAAATTACAGTGCTGTACAAAGATCTGTGATTCACTTTGGGGTAGCTCAGCCTAATCACATAACATGTTTGTGCAAAGTAGTTTAACTGTGGAGACAGTCAGATGACTTTGTATCTCAAAGGTAACATCCCAGAGGCAACTCCTAAGGCATCCTACCTTACTATCTCAATAAACAATTGACACTGTTCATTAGAATACTACAAAATAGTTGATAGAACCAGTGGCCAGTGTGATGAATGTTAGAAGTGAGCAGTCATTAGAGAAAATAAAGATATTCTAGTTTCAATTATTCAAATTATTTAAAGATCCCCCCACCCACCCAAGCACAGGGTATAAGAATTTCACTGCGTGTGTACCTTTCACCCTTGGAAATGCCGTCCCTTGCCTAACCTTCTAACCAGTTCTGGCTGTTGGCTTAGGAGAATCCTAACTACAAATACCTACTGCACAGGGAAGAGAACTGGAATTTCACTGATGCTATAGAATATGACTTCAGAAATATTTACTGCATTATTTGCTAATGAGTATTTATCTAACAATTGCCTCCATAAGGTGATCAAATTGGCTAAGGTCAGTTCAGAGTGAGTTGCTGCCTTCTCTCATCTTAAGTCCTCTCCTCAACAGACAGGAATAGCCATAATAATTATACTCTTGACTTTGAATATCAATTTACTAGATTGCAACCTGTCGAGGAATACCACATGGTGGTTAAGAGTTAAGGGCATGCCACGTACTAACTGCACCATGGTTACCAAACACATTATCCTTCCTGAACACCTGGGTTCTTGCATCAGAAAAGTGGCCTTTAAAATCTACCTCCTCATGAGACCTATAAACGTTTCTAAGAGTTTCTACTACATCTCTATAAAGTGTTAGTTATTATTTTCCAGATTTCCCAGCAAAGACTTAGTTTGGTATGGTAATAATGTTGCCTGGAACCTTCCAGTTGCTCAATAAATGTTACTTTTAATGTCAATTATGTCAAAATTTTATTAGTGCCTGGAAAAACTATCAAAGGATTCTATATGAGGTCACTCATGGCCTTCAGAAAGTTTACTTTCTTTTCTTTTTCTCCTATACTGGAGATTGAACCCAGGGCCTTCACTCTGTGTTATATTCAAGACCTGTTTTTGAAATTATTATTGTGAAACAGTCTCACCAGGTCACCAGATTGACCAGGCGTGGCTCACAATTGTGATCATCTCACCTCAGCCTCCCAGAGTGCTTTGACTACAGGTGTGCAGCCACGCTAAGGCCAAGTCTGTCATGTAGATAGAACGTGCCTTCACCCTTAAGGGCAGAAAAGTTAAAATTCTCCACTGCCCTCTTTGGTACAGTTACAGCCCACTCTTTCCTTTTCCCGAAGTCACATTTACTTTGAAGTGCCTCCTTCGTACTATAATCATGGCATGGCCTCCCCTCCGTGCCTAGGGAATGCAGTGCTTTTGATGAAAAGTGGTGAAAAGGGGAAAGTTCTCTTAGGATACTTTCTTTTTCTACCTCCCACTCCATTTCAGTTTGAGGAGTTGGAGAGAAGAGTAGGAAGAGGCGGGGAAGAATGTACAATGCAAAGAAAGAATGTGGAAAGCGGCACCCTCTCCTCGCTTGGGCAGCATTTCTGTTAATCGGTAGGTTCTCTTTCTTTTTCAGTAGTCTCATATTTTATTGTTTTAATTTCTATTTTTTCAATGTTCTTTTCTTATGATATTGAGTATTGAAACCGCAGCCTTTACACTGACCTACATCTTTTCCTTTGTATTTTATTTTAGGTTCTCACTGACTTGCTAAATTGCTCAAGCTGAGTTGGAACTTGCCACTCTCCTGTCTCAGCCTCCCAGAAATGTTAGGATTGCAAGCATGTGCCTCTAGTACCGGCTTACTTTCAGCTTTTTTGGAACTGTTACTTCAGGGCCTATCTGTGGTGTTAATAAGTTCTTTATAACCCTAACACTTATCCCAGACTTGCAGAATATTATTTCTTGTTTTGCTGAGACTTAACTTATTAAAAGTAATTCATACATTTATGAAAGAATTGTAACAACAAAGGAAGTTCGCAGAGTCAGTTTAAGCAAACACCAAGCAAAAAGCCTGCTCTCCAAAGGCTTTCATTTACTTGGCTGAATAAAAGGAACTAAATATTATGTGTATGCTAGATGCCAATATTCTCATAACATTCCTTAGAGATCCGAATTGACATCACCCTCCTTGTTACAGATGTGAATATTGAATTCTGAGAAAGTAATTTGGACAAAGTCATAAACTATAGAGACGGGTTTCATTTGGACTTTAAGCCCCTTTCACTACCAGTGAAAAACACTGTTCTCAAGATGTCATTTACTAGTGTAAGCCTCAAGGAACATTTCTTTTCCTAGTGTTGATTCGCCCTTCCATAAGTTTTAAGATTTTCTTCTGTCCCACCAGAATCAACAAAGAATCTAATCAAAGGAACCACTCACCGTAGGTTCTGTCTGGCTCAGGACTATCCATCGTGGAGGCATTTTCTAAAGTTGGATGCATGTGTAAGATAGCATCAGTTTCTTCAAACAGCAGATGCTCTGCAATAAACCCTCTCAAAAACACAAAAGCAAAATCCAGGAACCTGTGGAAAAAGATAAGTACTGTATCCTAAAAATAGATCATCAGTAGAAAGAAAGAGAGCTGTTGTTCAAGTTGGTGCCTACATGAGTTCTTGAAAGTATTTGTTAGGGATGTCACGCTTTGAAAAAACAGGGATAAAAATGCAGATTTGAAGTTTGCCAGAGAGAACCAGATTTAGAAGTTTAGGGGAATTATTATGAACAAAAAAACGTTCCTAAGTGACCAGTTTTTTACACATCTTCCTTGACAGAAATTTGTATGTCAGCTTCTGAAGTAGTTAACCAAAAGTTCTCAAAGGCATTTTTGATAAGAACCTCTAAGCTCTGATTTGTCAGAACTGAGGGAAACTGCAGGATGTGTTGAATTGAGACAGCTCTTGAACAATATGCAAGGGTGTGGGCTTGCAAGTACCTGTAGAGTCTTTCGAACAAGTTAATTATGTTATCCTTGTGTTTATAAATATGTCAAAAATAAAATATATGTTAAATTATACACAAACCAAGTAATACAGAAAATTCAAAAAGAAAGTAGAATTCACCTTTAAAATCACCACAAAAAGATAGCTAAAATTTAACCTGTATATTTTGGCACATGTCAATGCAAATTTTCTCTGTTGGAACTTTGCATTTCCTGTTTTGTGGAAGCACTCATTAACTCATAAAAGAAGTATTTATTTGTATTATGTGCAGTTAATGTGACAGGTCCTGAAAACATAAAAGAATGAAAGAAATAACAAAAAAAACCTTATAACAGACTATGAAAGAAAAACTGTGATATAAGTACAAATTAGACTTGATTGCTAGAATAATGGTTGCCTTCTGCATCTGTAGTAAATTCATTATCTGGATAAAAAGACAAATGTGCTAACCAGGTATTTTCTGAATGAATAAGTGACTTTTTAAACCTGTAGTGCTAAGTATCATGGGCTAAGAAGAAATGGAAACACCAAGGAGAAACACACCAAAACGGCCAGTAAAAGTTTTCAGAGGTCCTGTCCAGATTGCATCCTATTGCATCCTACAGTATGAGTGAAAGTTAATCTGCCAAATAGAGTGGCATGTGCAAAGGCCAGACAGAAAGGAATTTGTCTTGAGATAAAAGATAAATTAAATAGGATTTGATTATTAGAAGAATGGTATGATTTCCAACTACATTTTATTCTCCTCTACTTTACTCTCTCAATACTCAGCATATTGCCTGATGAAAAAAGCAAGCACTCTTTCAAGTCTCTAGAGAACACTGGCAACATTATTTAGATCAACACCTCAGCTGATATTGAGTTGAATGAAATATAATTATATGTTTTTAATAAAATTTTAATCGGCCAATAATTGTACGTATTTCTGGGGGCATAATGTAATGTTTGGCTATCTTAAACATTATATAAAGTTAGAATCAAGGGACAGGGATTTAGCTCAGCAGCATAAGCACCTGCCTGGCAATTGCAAGATCATGAGTTCAATCCCTGGTCCCAAAAATAAATAAATAAATAAATAAATAAATAAATAAAGTTACAACCAAGCTAATTAACATCCATCACCTCATCGAATTATCATTTTATTTGTGATGAGACTAAAACTTTATCTTTTTAGCATTTTTGAGATATATTTCATGTTATTGACCAAGTCACTATGCAGCATAATAAACCACAGAAACTTCCTCCTCCAATCTGACTGAAAATTTGACCGACATATTCCCTTTTCCTTCTTTTTTCTCTCCCCCAATCACTATTAATCAACTCTTTACTGTCTGATTTGCTGAGACAGATTTTTTTATTCTGCCTATAAAGTGATACTGGGGTATTTATCTTCCTGGGTCTGGCTTATTTCATTTACCTTAATGTCCTTTAAATTCACTCATGTTGCAGCAAATTCAGGATGCAATATTCTTAAACACATCTAGGGTTAGATAAAACAGCTGCCCTCAGGGTTCTGGGGAAAGTCATCAGTGGTAAACTGCCATTCACTGGGGAAGCTGCCTTTTGGGAGTGGTATCCTAGGCCAGAGGAAGTTGCTCATGAATTAGTGTCATCCACTGAAGCTACTCAAGTGACCATTAGGCAAAGCTATTCTAGGGAGTCTGTAAAAAGATTCTTAGAGGAAGCTGACCATGGGGAAATTCTAACTTCTGCCTGGCACTGGGTATTGCTAGAGTTAGGTACTGTCAAAGCCAAACGTTTTTCAGAAACCCATAGAAGTCTTAGAGAAACACACCTGAATCAAAAAGAGAAAATCCTTCCTCCCATATTTAGCACTATTTACTGATAAAGTATGATATCTTGCCACTTGGCAAATGTAAAATAAGTGTTCCAGCTCTATTATTGCAAAGATGATAATGAAGGATGTTTTGGACTTTTAGAGACAGTAAATCAATAGCTAGGACAGACTATTTTTAAAAGGTCACAAATGTGAAAACAATTTGAAGATAATATTGCAACATAGTCATTTTTCCATTCTAAGCAAATTTTTTTCCTTCATACAGTAAGAAGGACAGAAATTAAAAACCAAATATACTTAGCCTTTGACATATACTCATTGACCTCAGCAATCTGGGCCCAGAAGTTAACAAAACAAATATAGAGGTGAACCAAAAATAGGTGGCTTCTTATGTGAAACTATGATACATATATCATTCAAGAAATATCTCTAAGTTTTAATTCTCACTTAATATAATACTAGATTAGTTGCATAGCTACTCATGAAGAAAATGGTCATTCATTTGAAATTTCTTAAATCTCTCATTTGTCACACAAGTCTTGGAAGATCATTAAAGATAAGTGGATTCACAACAACAACAACAAAAACTTCATCATAAACCTAGGAAAGATTCTCTACCCCAGGGGAAATATAATAATGGCTCCAGGAATAACTACGTGTGTGTACCTCCTCACAGTCTGGAAAGATTTATATTTGTAATCCCATTGAAACATTATTGGAATCCTGATGAATTAATTCCAATCTACCATCTCTAGTACAAACTATGGTGAGAATAAAGACACTAAGACATATTCATAGTTAGAGGCAGCTGATGGCTCCCAAGTCCAATCAAGGTGAGGATTCATGGGACAAAGGCCATGACCCAGACCTCACCCAAAATGTGTTAACTTGTCAAAAAAGGAGTTACTTGATGATGAGTGACAATGATAATGGCAGGAATTACATGAGTCTGAGAGCTAGGCTTAGCTAGGGGGCCAGAAAGCACCTCTGCAATATGCAGAGGAAAGGATATACAGAAAGACCAATCTGCATAACTCAACTAGGGTAGCATTTAATGTTTAGGAGGCTGTTGCTTCAGTTTCTGATATGTAAAGTTCTATGCCCTGGGAAGTCATAGTCTCTCATTTTGAGGCTCAAATCTGGCTAACATTCCTGGAACTATGTGTCTCTGGCATCCTGCTGTACTCAACCATTTCTAAGGAGACACGAGGCAAAGAAACAGGAAACTGTCACCTGGCTTTAAAGGTTACACATCAGCACCTCAGCTAGCCCTATTTAGATTGCTTAGAACCAACTGAATGGGAAAAGAAATAGCCAGCTCTGTACATATGAGTACATGGAGATAGGACCCAGTTTAACTAATGTGGAGGTAATTGTTTTGCATGCAAGGAGAGCCATCCAAGTGGTTGTCTACATCTCTCCCTTACTTGTCTTTTTGAAAGAGCTGGAGCAGGGTCAGTCATGTTTGCATGGCCTCTAGTCACCTCTGGATTGTGAGCCCTCTATGACAGACTTTAATGAGAAGAAAAATAAACAAGGGGATGAACATACTAATTCCAATATAAACCAAAAGTGAGCCTTAAAATATGCAAATTGATTTAAATGTCCTATAGGATCAGCAAACTTATTCCAATCTTTAATTAGAGCATCAAATGTAGCTGTTTGTTGTAGCATAAATAGCATTAGTCTCTGAAGAGCATTTATATCCATAGTAATATTCTGATGGGTAGTTCCTTGTATGTTTTTTGATCATCCCCCAAGGATGTATGCCTTTGTTATATGGTAATGAGGTGATACAAAAGCAAGTCATATACTGATTTTTTTTTATTTTAAAGAGGGTAAAATTAAATACAACAAAACAGAACAAAACAGAACACAAGAAAGCAATGTAAGAGACATAAATTTCAAAGCAAGACAATCAGAGATCTTCACTATCTATCATCTTGACTTTTGTTTTCTTCCAAATAGTTGTCCATATCTTCACATACAGAGAATTCACATGAAACAACATAGTATGGAACTTATCTGAACAGGATGAGGAAGGTGTTTTAGGTCTTCAAGACCAGACAATAGGGAAGCCAGCAATGGCTGTCATAGTGTCTCTCATTCTCTTTAAAATAGCTGTCCATACCTTCATGTATGTTGAACTTAAACAAAACAAAACAGGCTAAAATCATTCTGAACAAAGAATGATAGTATTCCTGGATTTCATATCATGATGCAACACAATCAGCACTGGGTACTGTAGTGTCTCTTTTTCTTCAAAGTAGTTGTTCATTTCATCATGTGTTATATAATTGGTTCTCATAAACTGTTTATATGTTCTACGCATGCATGAATCTCTACATGTATATCTATCCTTTCTGTACTAGAGGGAAAAACAAAACAAAGCAAGACAAAAAAACCCCCCAAATTCCTAGAAAAACATGAAATGAAAAAGTCATATAAAACCGCAATACAAGGTGATCTACAATGGTTACTATGATGTCTCAGCAGTATATAACAACATTAATAAAAACAAAGCATTGGAGACATTATAAGACTGCAAAAGCAGGTAATAATCAAACCAAAGTGGGTATCCTAGTGAATCTTGTCATCTTCAGTGTAGTTGCCTGTACTCTTAGACTCGATACTATCAATCATAACAGATTTTAATAAAATCAGTCAATACAAAATAGCAATCTAACAAACAATATTCAAATAAGATCAGTCATAATAAGACAGTGTAAATTATACAGAGCTTCAGATTAAGTTAATAGGAAATTAAGGATGATTACCATAATATATCCTGCTATTTTTGGAATAGCTGTCCATGCCCTCAAATCTAGTGTAAGTAAATAAACTGGAACAGAATATAATCCATCTAAACAGAGTGCTGACAATAATGTAGATTTTAAATCTTGTTACCCTATTAACAATATCCTCTGCCTTCCTTTTTAAGACAATTCCTGCCCTTTCACTCCCACAGGGTACACTGCACATTGTGGGTCCCACTAACTCCCTCAGTTTTTTTATTGTGGGGAACAATCTGCTATTTATCCTAACTGGTTCTGAGCTTCTGACTCCTGGGCTTGATCTCGAATTGTATTCCTTTACCTATAAAGCCTCAAGGTCTTCCTTCGTTATAGCTGAGTAGTTCTCTACTGCACAAAAGTATCCTGTCTTTTCAACCTATTGGCAGGTGCTGGTCAAGTTGCCCCTATTTCTCTCTGGTCTCCTGTCACATAGAGCATTGTTTTCTCATATTTGACTTTCTGTCCATAAACCCTCTTTCAGGTTAATTATGTTTCCAATACAGAACATCTCAATGGACCCTATCTCCTGATCTATTCTGTGTTTCTTTTTGTTAGCATATCAAGGCCATCTATGTTAGAGATTACAGCCAATTTTGTCTGCCTCATTTCTGCTATTCTAATTTTCTGCCATTGGTTGTCTATTTTTCTCTTTCATTCCACTGTCTACCCTGTTCATTGAGGCCTCTCTGCCACTGTTCCTGAAATCCTCATATTCTTTTTCTCTCTCTCTAGAATGTCCTTCAGTATTTTTTATAGGGTTTCATTGGTGGTCACAAATTTCCCCATTCCTCTTTGTCATGGAAGCATCTTGTTTCTCCATTAATTTCTAGAGACAGTTTTGCAGGGTACATCAATCTGGGCTGGAGGTTATTTTCTTTCAGGGCTTGAATTACTTTACTCCAAGTTCTTCTTGATATGATGGTCTGTGTCAAGAAGTCCACAGTGATCTTGATGGGTTTTCCTTTATAGGTGATCTGTTTCTTTTCTCTGATGGCTTTTAACAGTCTGTTCTTATATTGAATTTCTGGGATCTTGATTATTATGTCTGGGTGTAGCTCTGTTTTGGTTGTAGGTGGCTGGAGTTCTGTATGCTTCATACATCTGCATATCATTTCTTTTTGTTATATTTGGCAAATTTTCCTCAATTATTTCTGTGAATAGGCTTTGTAATTCCTTTGTTTTGACTCCTGCTTCTTCATTCACATGTTTTATTCTTAAGCTATAGATCCTCGTGTTGTCTTCTAGCCTTTGTATTTTTACTACCTGTTTCCTTCTTATTTTTAAGAGATTTTTCCTTTCATGATCACACATTGCAAACCTGTCTTCAAGTTTTGATAGTCTATCCTTAATTTCTTTCAAGCAGTTTTGCCAGCTTTCAATGGAGTTTTTAGTTTCTTGGTAATCTCTTTCAATCTGTTTCATGTATTCTAGGTTTTCTTTATATTCTTCATTGAACATTTCTCTCCTTCTTTTGTGTTCCTCCATTCTTCCATCTGTGTCTTCTTGAGAGGTGCTTAGCATTTCTTTTATTAATCTACTTATACCTTACTTAACTTGAATTTGAGCTCATTTATGAGGTCCCGAAGATATCTCTTTTGTCAACTGATGCTGTGTTTGATGTTGCATGTTTGCTGCCCTCAATCTCTTTTGTATTTACCTTTCCTGGATCAATATTCTCAGGGTTGAGGGTAAGGGGCTTCTTCTTGTTTCTTTCTCTCGTCATGTTTTTGGTTTCTTCCATACAAGTGTACAATGGCGTTCCCAGCCCAGTTCCCTGTTGGTTACAGCCCCTATGAAGCATGCTGGCTAGGGGTTTCTGCCCTCTCCAGTCCCTTGTCAGTCACTGAGGTGCAGGCAGGGGCAGTGTATGCTGGCCCCTCCCCTCTGGGCCAGCCAACCTTTGCGGGCCTTCACTGCATCAGTGCATGCTGCACATAGGGATTCGGTTTGGGATGACTTATTGGGTCCTGGCCAGGGCTGTGACCCAAGGCAAGCAGACCCCACAAATCTGCTCTGGGAGGGGAGCAACCAACTGAAGTCACTGCCATTCCCAGTTTGGGTCATCTTGCCAGACTCCAACATGTCGTCCAGTTGGTCACCCCTTTCCCATGGGAGGGTCTTATTCCCAGCACTCACTGCAGTTTAATGCTGGTCCCTCTCTGGTTCTGTTCTCGACTGGGCTCCCCAACCTTCGACTTCAGCGCGGCTGAGGCACGAGTTCAGGACAACTCTGGGCGAGTCGCACATGGGAGCGACTCTGTGCAAGTTGCACGTGGGGCGGCTCAGTTCCACACATCGGGCCACTCGGGCCAATCACATCTGTATGGGTTTGGGCGCTCAGCCTAGTCTTTGGCACGAATTTAGGCGGCTCGGCGAGAGCACTGTGATCGCTGATCTTAACTTCTCTAATGGTAGACCCAGGACTTCATATTTGAGCAGCTCGTTTCCCTTCAGTTTCTTCCTGGGTTGAGAGAATCCATCGCCCTCTGTCCAGATCTCTCCAGGATGTTTATTCTGGCGTCTGAGCTGTCTGTCTCAGAGAGGCTCTATATCCTGTTGCTTACTGGTCCACCATTTTTTCTGAGTCTATAGTGACTCTAAATCCTGTTATAACTGTAAACTTTTAATCTGATCTCCCATCCAAAGGGCAGAAGTTTTTAGAATGCTCACTTGGGTTTGCAACTTTATATCAATTTCTTGCTGAATTTTCCTACTCTCATCAGCGGTTCTTGTCCAGTTGTCTACAAAGTGAGCAGTTTGTACTGAATGGGTTAATGTTATGGAGCCAATAGCTATGCTAGCTATCAAAATACTAAGGAAGTAATTCCTACAATAATCAATCCAAGCATCTTCTTGCTTCAATTGCTAAATCTTTTAATTAAGATCTCTACCAAGAAAGAAGTAGGTGAATGATACCAAGGCTCCATTAGATTGACTGGAGGCAAAACTTTGGGCAACTTGCTCATGATTATTATTGTGGAGTCCCTAGAAAGAAGTTCAGGTATGACACAGTGGATTAGATAACAATTAGTACATGAGCACATATTTTGTTGCCACTCTATCTTTCCTATTAACAGTACATGAGGATTATAAATACATATGTTTAATTTTGTATACCTATGATCTTGTAATACTACTTTGACTTTTCCTACATCTGTCAGCTGCAGATGCCAGTCTGCAGCCATCCAGCATGAAAAGACAGGGACAATTTCCATAAACTATGCAGCATAGGTACAGTGTTGTCATTGATAAAGAGGCTGGGAATAGGAAAATTGATGTCTCTACTTTACCATGTAACATTAGACAAGATTTCTGAGGTCACTATATTGTCAGGATCACCTAAAAAGGAAATCTCATGCCAATCTTGATCTTTTCCCACAAGGAATCCTTGGTGGGACCAATCTACAAAGAAATAATTTAGTTTGCATATAACCTATCCATGGTATCAGTCTCTACAAGACTGCCTAGGGCCCAAATCATCTTCTTCAAAATGAGGGGCATGAGCTTTTGGAATACAGATAGCAGTGTTAGGTTTAAAACCTCTTACAAGGTTACCATCTGAGGGAATAGAAGTTAAACTCAGTACAGAAAATTGTCCTTTAGACAGTTGTGCTTTCCAAGTCTGATCCACAGCTGACATATATGGGCTAGAATTTTGCTGTAGATGGGCTACATATAAAGAAGGATATAAAAGTGAGAGGTAATATTAAGCTTAGCTTGTTCTTGTTAATACATAAAAATATGAGGGCCAGGAAGAATATAATATGCAGAGTTACTGTCTCTATAGAATGGAAAACTTCTGATGGCTTCTCCATCCATGTTAGGGGTCTGAGCAGAGGTACATTAGGTAGATAAACCCAGTAGTCCTCTCCATGAACCATAGAAATACAAACTGTGGCTGTTAGGAAAGCAAACATTGCAAAGAAAAAATTATCAAGTGATTGATAGGTGGGAAGCCTTATGAATGGTCTGCTATAGTCTTTACCAGGATGGTGAACGATACACTGTCAGGCTCATTGAGGTCTTGGTAGAGGGCTGGTCATGTTGCACAGGTGGTTGTATTTTGGTCATGTAACAGCTCTGATGGTCACAATGTCTGCCAATAATCTGTGGAACTCTAAGCATGTTTTAGGCCCCAATTTAAAAGTGATGTTGGAGCTGTGTGTGGTAGTGCATGCCTGTAATGTCAGCACTTGAGAGGCTGAAGCAGTGAATTAAAAAACAGCCTGGGCTACAAAATGAGCTCAAGGCCAGCCTGAACTGCATAGTGAGACCCTGTCTCAAGAATATAAAAAAAAAAAAGAAAAGAAAGAAAGAAAAGAAAAGAAAAGAAAAGGAAAGGAAAGAAGAGAAGAAAAGAAAGAAAAGAAAAGAAGAGAAGAGAAGAGAAGAGAAGAGAAGAGAAGAGAAGAGAAGAGAAGAGAAATGCTGATTGAACCAGCTGACATTCCTGGAACTATGTGACTCTGTCATCCCACTGTGTTTAACCACTTATAGGGAGACACAAGTCAAAGAAACAGGCAACTGTCAGCTGGCTTTAAAGATTACACATCAGTACCTCAGTTACCCCTACTTACATCGCTTAGAGCCAAATAAAAGGAAAAGGAAATGGCTTAGTTGGCTTTGTACATATCAGTACATGGGGAGATAGGGCCCAATCTAACTAATGCTTAGCATTCAAGGAAAGCGTCAAGTGGTCTTCTACATGTATCTAGCTTTAAAGCATTCTATTCTCCATGGAATCTTACATTACCTTCATAAGAAAAGAAATAGAGATACTCTACTAAAAATGAATCATATAAAACAAACTTTCTATAGATAAAAGATACAATGTGTAAATGAAAAAATACTCAGAACAGTTAGCAGTAAATTAGACAAGAATGAAAGATAAAATCAGGGAGCTCAACTACAAAACAATATAAACTCTTCCAAATGAAGCAAATGTAGAGAAAAGTGAACAGAGCATAATTATCTTTGGACTAATGCAGTATTGCTTGAGACTGAAGTCTCAGAAAAAGACAAGAAAGAGATAGGGAAGGAATACTTGAAGACATAATGAATAAAATATTTTCAAATTGATGAAAACTATAAACACAGAGACCCAAAAACCCGAAGGAACCCCAAACAGAATATACTTACAGAAAACAGTAACAAAGGACATTACAATATAAAAACCATCACTGAAAGAAATTAAAGGTGCACAAATACATGGGCGAGAGATACCATACCCATGGATGAGAACACCAAATATTGCTCAAGATATGAATTCCACCCTACTAAAGACTCAGTGTAATCCCAGAAAAGATCTGGTAAAGAGTCAGTGTAATCCCAGTCAAGATCTCGAGATTTTCTTTTCTTTGAGACAGGGTCTCACTAGTCCAGGCTCACTTTAAACTCACTGTGTATCCAGGCTGGCCTCAAACTCACAACAATCTTCTCAGCTCAGCCTCCTGAGTGCTGAAACAGCAGCCAGGTACCACCACACCCAGCTCAGAACGCAGTGTTTGCAACTGACAAACTGGTTCTAAAAGTTGTACAAATATGCAGTCTACTTAGAACAGTCAAAAACATTGTTTAAAAAGAACTTGAAAGGTAGACAACTTAAATTTCTTGATCTCAAGTCTTATTATAAAGTTGGTAAAAAGTGTTATATTTGCATAAAATAGACACACATGGAACAGAATACAAAATAGTAAAAGAGACATATTATAACCAATTAGATTAGCATAAAGTGCCAAGGCAATTCAATGGAGAAATTGATCTTTTCAACAAATAATTTATAAAAATTGCCTGGTTATAAATTTAAAAATATGAACCTTGGCTTTTACTCACAGAGTACACAAGTCAGCATGAATTATAGACTAAATATAAGAATTAAAAGTCTAAAATACCTAGAAGAAAACATAACGCTAGTAAATTTTAATAATATTGGTTTTGGGAAAGATTTTTTTCAGCACAACATATATAAAATGAAATGAATTACCAAGGAAAACTCAAGAAATTTAGTGCCATTAAAATTAAAAACCTTGTTTTTCAGAGGACACTGCTACAAAAATAAGACAGCAAGCCACAGACTTGGAGAACAGTATTGTTATATATATATATATATATATATATATATATATAAATATATATATAAATATTTTATTTATATATATATTTATATATATATTTATATTATATTTATATATATTTTATTTATATTTATATAAATTTATATATTATATTTATATAAATATTTATATATTTATATATTTATATAAATATATAAATATATAAATATATATAAATATATATATAGAAATATATATATATATTTCTAGAATTATGTATTTGAAACAAATATATAATAATTACATTATGTATATATTCTATACATGAAAATATATATATAGGACTTAGAGTTAGATAGAATACATGAAGAAGACTAAAATTAAAAAGTATGGAAAAGATTTTGACACATTACCAAATCGGATGCATATTTGAACACAAGAAAAGTTGCATATTCAATATTGCATGTCATTATAGAATTGCAAGTTTAAAAAGCAGGACATAGCCAATGCAACATCTGTTAGAACAGCAGAAATCTAAAGTACTTTGATATCACTATCAATACCAATGTTGAGAAGGCTGTGGGTACATATGGACAGAAATTTATGAACATTCTCTATACTTTCCACTCAATTTTTCTGTGAACCTAAAACTACTGTTAAAAAGAATCTACTGAAAAATATATACACTAGTAAACATATGCACTAATAAAAACAAACAGCCTTTTTACCATGACTTCAATAACTTGCAAATCAGGTGAAGTTACTAATATATACAAACCACAGTGTAGTTTAAATTTGAAAATGTATGATGTTACTTTGACCAGAGAGATTTTCAAAAGTTCTAGCTCATTTGATCCTTTAAAAGGTTCCATCTTCTAGATTATTCCAGAAATTACAAATAAGATTTTACATAAAATGCATTCTGCATTGAATTAAATTGAAAAGACCATGAACACCTCCTTCGTCTCTGACTTATCCAGTTTCTCACGTATTATATCATTGTTCTCAAAACAATTCTGCCTATGCCCCTGTCCTGTTTGTAAGACAAAGGATTTCCCGTAGTTTAAGTATGGATAGTGTCCCCTAAAGGCAATATGTTAAAGACTCGATTTCCTGGGTGGCACTGTTGGGAGCCACCATGAACCTTTAAAATGTAAGGCCTGTGGGACCATAGTATGAGTCCCTCTCCGCCCCTTGGATCATGACATAAGCAATTTGTTTTGCCACACACTCCTTCCATGGTACACCACTGTCACCACAACTAAAAGGCCGAAGTCTGCCTATTTTTGGACCAGATCCTGCAAAATTTTGCTAGACAAATCTTTTGTTTTTATGAGTTAATTGTCCTAGGTACTTTCTTATAATAATGAAAAACTGACAAACAACATAGAAACATTTTTCAGGAATTTAGTGAGTATTTGATAAATGATGAAAACTTTTTCATAAATTTATATGCTTCTGGTTACTACAAAAGCACAAAACAAACAGTGCTTTTTATCATGAACAAAAAATTGTAGTAAAATAAACTAAAATCTATGTTCCAGGTGTAGCTATTTAGAAAATCCCTGGCTTTTAATTTAAACAGCTCCAGATCCAAATTGAAATTTTACATGTACTTTATATAACCCACCAGCTCCTTGGAAAGAACCTGAATTTCCCATGTGTCTAATATATAAATTTTGCAAGTATAAACAATTCATTTGTCTTCATTTAGCCTTCAACTACTTCATTCCTAAGGAATTGCTTAGTCATTTAAATATAGCTCACTTCTGGGGTGGTACTGTTTTTTTTCAGCACAGCATTTACTTCCCAGAAATCTGAAGCTTGAAGGGAAAATATAGACATCTTGGGGAATTGTGAATAAATTGCAGTTAGACAATTTTCACAAAACTCTGAGAGGGTGTGAAAGTCCATTTTCAGAAATAATATCAATGAGGGAAGGGGCAAGAACTGGTGACTGGGCTCATTTTCTTACTTTAAGTACCTCTGGTCTTGCTCATGGGAGGTCCAACCCTAAGATGGCTTTAGAGCGAGACTCTGAAAATTTTGACTATTAACATTCAGGATACTGAACTGACTTCGCATTTTAACAGAGAGAATATAATATTTATGATCATTAGCCAAGTTTTAGAGAACTGCAAAGACACTGAAATGAGACATTGAGTTTTTGCACCCCTAGGGCTGAAGAACAAGGAGAGAGCTAGGATTACTAGAATCCGAAAACTCAGAGGGAGAAGTCACGCAGAACTGGAAAGCGGACCCCTGACGAGTGAGGCCTGGTCTGGGGCTGGACATTCTTGGTGCTTCTGAGAGTGCAGATGAAGCTGCAAAGTGAGAGCAACTGCCTGTCCAGAGTGAAGAATTTGTTCTGGGGTGACATGGACAGCAGCAGAAGGCAAAGAAGGGAGCAGTGAATTTCTCCATCCTTTTCCATAGTCTCCTAGTAAAGAATCAAATAAGGGTTCACATGACAAAATAAAAAAGGATGTGATCTAGGGAGTCCCCACCCCATCATCAGAGAGCAAAGTAGATAGGTTTGTGCTGAGTGCCAGTAATCTGGCTGCCGACACCCCATCTAAATCAACTGGCTAGTGAGTCGTTATAACTGTGCCACACAATGCAAAAAAGGAGAGGCTGTTTGGGTTCCGCACAGCAGCACAGAAGTCCTGACACCTGCTGACAGCACAGAACGGGTCTGGAAAAGTGACGATAGAAATACAGACAAGCCAAAGTATCCCATGTCAACATCTCTGGAAGTCTCCATTAAGATTCCTTTGTGAAATCTGTTAGTACCTTGAAAGGGGTGATAACTGCAGTAAAACAAATGAGCTGTCACTCTGTTCCTTCTTTAAGAGGTATCTGCACCTCAGGCAAATAAATGAGCAGCTTAGCTCCTAATAAGAGAAACACCCTGTTAGAACTGATGCTCTGGCTTACTGAGCTGCTGCAGTTTTTGGGTGACTGCATCCTTTCTCCAATTTTGGGAACAGAGAATGGGTTTTATTCCTCCAGCTATATTTAGAGACAGATGAGGAGAATTCTTGCTCTGATTTTCCTAAACATGGCACTCTAGACCTAGCATGTCTGGGTGAAGCAAGCATTGGAACAAAGGGTTCTGTCCTCTATGACCAGACTTCCTCTCATTTATACCAGAAAATGAATCATGGATTCAAATATCAGCATTGCTCTAAGGTTTTCTCCTAGGCGTATTCTCATTATGTATTTAATCATAGCTTTCCTCCTGAGCTGTGGTGAAGGAGGAGTAAAGAATTCTACACCCTACTGTGACTGGAGTTTTATACCTATGTTTGCCTGTCAGATTTCATTCCCTTGTGGAGAAAAGTGACATTTCATTCCAATCAATACCTATTCCACTTTCCTGAGTATGCATACACACACACACACACACACACACACACACACACACACACACACACCGAGAGAGAGAGAGAGAGAGAGAGAGAGAGAGAGAGAGAGAAACTCTCATCTATAAAAGAACAAGAGACCAATAAAATAATACTGTCAGAAAATGCAAAGGTGGAGACATAACAGGACAACAATCCAGTGCATATGTACAGAGCTGTTTATAAATGTTAAAGGCAAAGAAATAAAGTAAGAGTCAGCCTGCCTCATTCATTCACGTCAGAGCAGAATGAATCACAGTGACAACTGGGGTAGTGACTCAAAGGGTAATTTAAAAAAGAAACAAGAGGAAAAAGATGAAAGGAAGATCTGGCAACTCTGCAAATGTAGAGAGTATCTATTCATGCAAAGTGTTTGGACCATGCTGTGGCCAATCTGTTCACAGCAACTATACATCACAGACTATGTCTGCAAATTCATGTGATGGAGGCTCACTTCCTCTTTCTAAAAATGAGTACGGTAAATAGGTCAACCAGATCTGAATTTCTTTCACAATCATTTCATAGAGGAGTTGCTTAGACTTCCTGGTTTGGGATCATAAACTCAAAGAAGTAGTTAAATAGTAATCCTGAAATAAAAATATACAAAACCAGGATCTAAATTTAACAGCAAGCAGTTTTAGGAAAGAATATAGGAGACCAAAAAAGAAAAGTGCTTGTAAGTCACTGAGTCTTCAAATCACACTGACTAGCCCAACTGTCTTCACCCAGTAGGGGGATTCGGACCGATGCTTCAGCACTTCCAGGCTCTATCACGACTGGACAAGCCAGAACCGTAGAAATGGACATTTGCAGTCATTTTTCCCCTTTGCAAAAGATGGAAAGGTACATTGTAGGTGAGGGCAGGGGGCTCATAGAGAGCATACTCCATGGCCAACGATTGCTGTGTAGATTTTCTTCTAACTAAAAATGTTTCACACGTAAGACCTTTAGGAAAAGGAGGCACGCATGGCCTACCCACAGGAAACAGAAAGAGAATCCTCTGAAAGGGAGACAATGGCTTCCTGAGTTGTGGAGGCAGTGGAAAGCCATTCAGTAGGATGTTTTTCATTCTGATTTCCCAGGTCCTGATTCCAGAAAGAACATACTTGGTTATTTGGCCCCACGAGCTACTCCCCTTTCCTTAAAAATATTCTTTTTTTCTTCTGTGACTTTAACAATTTCCTATTATACTACAGTTGTTCACCTAACTATTACACTTCTCTTCCTACGAAGGCTATAAAGGATGGATTACTCCAAAGTCAGTTAGGCCCCTTTCTCATTCTGCTTGCTCTTTTACTACCACATAGATTTTCTTTTTCTGCCCAATGGTTTTAGACAATTCTTCATAGGCCAACAATTTCAGATTTGCTCAATATCCCTCTGATATCCACTTGTGTGCACTTGACTTCCATTCAATACATCCTTTTGATAATGGGTATCTTAAATATCCAAAGTGATCTCAAAATGTCTTCCAAGTCCCAGTAAAAGATCCTATGCATTGTAAGCCAAAATTTAGAAATCATCTGTTTCTCAGCCCCAGACTAATACAGCCAGACTAATCTGCCAGTTCTAACTACTACAATACTCTGAATACTATAATTCATCCATTCTTCCAATCTCTACTGTTCTCCTTTGATCTTGAGTCAGCTCCTCATTGGCTGCAGCTCCTCTCATACATACCTATTGCCCATACTCCATACAACTGCACCTTCACGGTTATTTGAAACAGTACATACTCTTATCAATTCCTCTTGGTGCTAAAAGTAAATAAATGACACCTCCACTTCCTGAAGAGAATTATTGGTAGTAGAAAGCAAAGAAGAAAATTTAAAATGGAACCAGCATCTGAGCAAAGGCTACCACACTAAAGGAGCCTGGGAAATTTATTTACCAATTACATAATATGCTAGAAACAGAGAGAATCTACCAAAACCTAGCTAGACCTGGATTACCACACTTAATGTGACTTCGGGCTAAAGTAAGAAAACCCTCCCAGGAAGCAAAGAGACAGGGAAAGACTTGTGGGAGTTCAGCAGAAAATGAAAGTGAATGATAATCCTAAAAGACATGCGCAATCAGGTGCCAGGTTCTCCTACAGGTCTGCCAGTTCTTAGATCCTAGGTGGATAAGCACCGTGCCAAGAGGGGTGGCACTGTTTCAAAGTGGAAGAACCAATGGTCCCTCTCAAGGTTCCTGGCATCAAAGACCAAGGACTAAGAATAAAAGAAAATAACCCCATGACTTCCCTTGAGGAACAACTAAACACGTGTGTAGGTTTTGCTTTCTTTTTTGTTTTCTAGCACTTCACATGTCAGTCAAGACTTCCTCAATTTGAGGGAAGATTTCTTCTCAGAGTCCTTAGATTTTAAGAAAAATTTTCTCTAATCTTTTTCAAGAAAGACACTCTATCTCAAAAGGAGTATTTTAGGGTTCGCTAAGGACTACCCCAGGAATAAAAGAAAAGAAAATTGTAACAGTAACATGCCAACAGAAGTGGGATAAAAGTTTTTAAGCTTTTTAATAATTTGGCCAAAAACTACTACTTCCCTGCTTGGCAGAGCAGGTGGAGGTAATAACTCCAGAGCCCTTTTCTACAAAAGTACACTCTGAAGTAATTTTGAAAAGATTATTGCATACTTTTATTTCTGAACAAAAAGTAAAGTGTGTTGAAACATATCGTACAGTGTCTGGGGAATATTACTTGATAATTGCAATTTAATCAGAAAGAAATTTGTCAGCAAATTGGACCTTTAATTCTTTGAGATGAAAATGTGTTTTGTCTCATCTTCACCCTAAGACTTAGCTTAAAATGCTAAACTGTGGGGATGAGCAAAGTATATCATAATTCAAATAAAAATATGGGGATATTTATATTTGCATTCTAGCAAAAGCAACCTTCTAAATTTCTACATTTCTTTTTGTGAAAGCATTCTGGTCAGCTCCTTAAATGTCTGGAAATTGCATAAATATTTGAATACATATATAAAGTAAACATGGAACCTTAACTAAAATGTACTATTTGTACTTTGCTTTTACAATTTGATTTTTGGGAATCCAAACCACATTGTAAAATATTACAAGGAAATTGCTAAATAATCTCTTTACAGATGAGAGTTTTTATATTAGGATCTTGCATACATTTTTTACTTTCAAATATGTATTTAATGTACCTTCTAAAGGCCTATAAAATTTTATACTAGATTAAAACTTCTGAAAAACTTTAACTTCCTAAGAGAAGCAGAAACATTCATTGAACCTCTTTAATTATACAAAAAGAATGCTCGAGAGTGTATCTGCTCTGCCTCACAAGCCTCATATTTTTATCTTACTTTTGTATCTAGAATTTTTTAAAAAGTTTTCCTTTCTGATTCTTTACCTTGATAGAAGATCTGAAAAGTAATGTTTACAAGAGTCAAGTGGACAAATGGAGGCCTATTATTTCCTTTTAAAGTATGTTGGATAAAAAGAAACACTTTATATAGAGATATGTTTTTAAATACTATGATTTTCAATGAATAGTATCTTACTCATTAAAGTATAGTGCAATTACTATAATATTTTCTTTATTCTGGGTACTGGGGCTCAAACTCAGACCCTCACACTTATCAGGCAGGCACTGTGCTGTTGAGCTGTATCCCCGGCCCCTACTATAATATTTCAAAAGCAAAAAAAAGGAGAGTATTAATACTCAACCTTTTTGGAATAAAGTCTACATAAAGAAGATCAATGACATCATGAATGGGAAAAACAAAAATAGATTCTACTCTGAGAGATTCCAGTGGATAGACTGAGGCCTAGATTTTCTACAATACACTGGGTAAAGTCATGACTTTTTTAAAATTTCAGGCAGATAGAATTTTTTTCTAAAGGTGCCAACATGGAGAAATTTACAGATTGCTGTTAGTTAATTCTAACATGTATAGAAAGAACCAAGAGGAAAGAAAAATCAACAAGCAGGAAAATGGAAGTCAGCCACCACTTTGATCTCATAGATGCTTAACATATACCTGCCTTTAATCGTATTAGACCCAGAGCCTAAAATGGGGATAACAGTCTAAATGTTTCATCACTATGCAAGTGGATCATAACAAAAGCGTTTAAACATATCTGCTGCTGACAAAAAAAGCAGATCCAATATAGTAAGTAGACACATTTGTATATAAATGACTATGAAAGTAGGGTTTGGAAACCTCTGAAGAAAAGAATTAAAGAGCCAGTGACTGTGTGCACCTTGAGCTTGAGCATCACTGACTCCAGACTCACAGAGGTTACAGATCTGTACTCAGTATCTCTTTTCACAGCAATGAGCGTGTAACCCAGTCCCCTGCAGAGGACCATCCTGAGGAAAGGACCTCTCCACCTACCTTTCTTCTCAGTGTTTCTGCACATCCTGCTAATGGAAATAGTCTTGTGTTCATGTGTGCGTGCAAGTGCATGTATATTGCTGTGTGTATCCTCATACTTCCTGTGCCTGCTGCTAGAATGCAACTCCAAGGAGAAGGGACACCGCCTACCTGGTTTGCCACTTAACAGATCTTCATTAGCTAGAAAAGTGCTTAAGAGAATTTATGTGGAATATTTATGACATCATCATGAGTACTGTGGATTCACAGAAAGAACCATCACTCAGCACTGGAAGAACAGACATGAGATCTGTATTTTAAATATCTGGTTTATATATGAAATCTATATAGGCAAACACTGGCTGGTATGTGTGTGACAAAAGGATGCTGGACTGCTTTGAAGTACACCCTAAATTCAGGGTCTGAATATTTTTTTTTAATACAGGATTGGGTCTTGTCTGAAGGGTGCAGTGCTGTGAGAAAAAAGGTAAAATGGGAGATTCTCTAGGTTAGAACCTGATCAACTAAAACTTTGCTAATATTTCAAGAGGAAAAGATGCATCAGGAATCATCATTCCCACTTTGACTAACATATTTGCCACCAATGTACTTGCTGCAGTTAACTGCAAACTACAGCAAGATACATTCAGAGATTTGTTTCTCTGGGTAAAGCTGGTCAAATTTGATTAAGAATCCTGCCTCCACAGACATTTCTGATATGTGTACTAAATGTCAGTGGTTTGTTTCTAGGTCTTTAGACATTCCTGGTCACAAAACCACACCCCATCTGCATTCTATGGATACCTACACAAGGAAGACTAAACTCCAGAACTCTCTAACCCAGAATTTTCCTGTAGATAAGCAAATTAGTCTTTTGATCTAACTGATATCTCTGGCTGAACAAAATAAGAGCATTGAAATTACTATAAGACTACCTTTTAGAAATCATAATTGTTATCTCAAAAAACTGTCATGATCTAATATACAATAATATGATAGAAGAATGTTAGGTGTAATGTTTCATTTTGTATACTTTCCTGTATTTTTAATTTTCTCCCTAAGCAACATAGATTACTTTCAAACAAGATTTAAAATATATTTAAATTTTATTAGTCTGTTTTATTAAAATAGCTTTTGTGTTATTATTGAAGAATATGAAGGTAAGAATGTACAATTCTCTATACAGTTCTCATTAGTATTTAATTTCAAGAAATTATTTCTTTTGTTTTTCCTTGTTGTCTATTTATATGCTGTTTTATAATCTTTTCAACTTTTGGCAAACAAATCTATTGCTTTCGAGACAATGTACTTCTTAAATGCGTTTAGTTTTAATTGCAATATTTTTCAAGTTGGACTTGCTTAAGCCACATATTTTGTGTTCAAGCAGATGTTCAAGAAATAAATATTCATATGAGGTGTATGTGGTTCATAATTCCACTTATAACATTATTTTAGACTAGTCTACAGACTTCAATTTCTCATGTTAAAAATGCAACCCAAATATTTAAATTACATTTACACATATAATAAAGATATACAGTCACTTTAACAACCTCTGCAGTGTCAATCACTGATAGAAAATAAGCCTAACATGCTCTGAATTAATCATAATGGAAAATTCATTTGAAAATGAACTCTATTCAGTATGTTATCTACTATTAAGATAGAAGTAAGTTTTGTTTTGTTTTGTTTTGTTTTGTTTTGTTTTGTTTTGTTCCGCTCTGTTCTGTTTTGTTTCAAGATAGTCCCCTGTTCCTTGTTAGGTAAAACTTAGCACAAATAAATACACTTCTTTCTTGTTAGCAATCAAGTGTATGCCTTCATTTAAAACAAAAAAATTTAATGACATGATAATTCACAACCTTGTTTGATAACTATTACATAAATTTACAAGTATAAAATCCAGTGCAAGAGAATAAATACGTTGCTTCTATGGACTAAATTGCAATCTTCTGCTATCTTCAGTATATTCATTTTACTCATAACCATCACTCGTTGAGCAACAAATAAGTTCCAGGCCTATTATAAGTGCTTTCAAATTAGTATCTTATTAAGTTCTCACTGTCTTATTAAAAAAAAAAGCTCTCTCATGATTCCTATTCTAAAGATGACAAAACTGAGGACAAAAAAAGTGAGGCAATAGCGCAAGTCCATAGTCTCAGCAGGTGTTGCTGCTGGAATTCTGGTTCAGGAAGACCACTCTCTGCTCTACACTTTCTCAAACATAAGCCATAACTTTAGAAGAAACCAGAACACATTCTTTTATCTCTTCTTTTGTTCCATTTGTGTTGGCAGTAAGATGAGGTATTAATCAGCTTTCTGTCCCTGTGGCAAACTACCTGAGACAATCAACTTAAAAGTAAGAAAAGGTAATTTGAGTTCACAGTTTCAGAGGTTTTAGTCCATTGTTGCATTGTTAGCAGCACAGTGTATGATAACAGAAGCACATGGCTAAAGTTAAACAGAGGAGGATATTGACAGGAAACAAAGAGAGACGGTACAGGGACTGAATCCCAGCATTCACTTTATGAACTAAATTCCTCTCATTAGGCCCAACTTACTAAATGTCCCACCACCTGCCAATAGTACCACAGGCTGTATATCAGGCTTCTAATTCCCAGACCTCTAGAGGACATTCTTGATTCAAACTATAGCAGATTGTTTGTATATTGTCAAAATGCAGAGTGGAGTCCAAAGTTTCCCTACTAGGCATAGGAAGTGGATTTTTATACCTCTATTAATTTATAGCCATACAAACTCTTAATATGATAGTACAGTGGGTTCTCATTTCTTTGTTTATGTGAAATTTCTCATTCTCATGGACCGTAACAGAAATATCAAGGGTTCAAATTATTCATTGTTACTTATGATGGCAAAATATTCAATAGGACTTACTCTTATATAGGTCTAAATTGAATTTTCTAAAAAGACAGATTTTTAAAATAATGCATGTTACTGTATCTTCATGGTTACACTGAAAGAAGTAAAAAAGACAAAAAGATTTTAATCAAGTACCTGCTTGATGCATGAGTATTCAATGTGTGCTCCACATTTAGCACCATTGTTATCATCCAGGAGCTTGACAGAAATGCAGAATATAGAAATACAGTCTGTACACCTCAGATCTGCTGAACTAGAACTTGAGTGGTAACATCAGTCAGCACACACACATAGTCAAGTTTAGGAATTTCTGGAGCAGAGAGCCAGAGAATGTGGCTGTTACTCCTGTTACTCCACCACCACATTCCTTAGTACACAAACTACTCAGATGACACCAAGACAGATCAAAGCCAGAACCATTCTCCTATATAGGCTTACCCTTATTCTGTTAGGTCATATGTGGCATGCTTATCATTTGGTTTAGAGTAGAAAACAGATATTTGCAAACAATGTTCACTGGTCAAAGTACTATTTGAAAAAGTTTCTATTTCAGTATATCATTCTGCACTCCTAGGAAACCATAAATGCATACTGACCCAGGTGCAAGAAAGTATGATGAAAAAAGAAAAGAAAACTTGTTCAAACATGTTGGAAATTATTGAAGTTAAAACTTAAGGTAATGAGAAAATATACCATCTAGGGAGTATCACTCTGTGCCACTCACAGTGCTAGATATATTTGTTTTTAATTTTCACAGTAACCTAGCTATGAGATTGATTTCATTTATCCATTTGGAAGTCACAATGGGCTTAATCTTACTCAGTTAATAGGTGCTAAGATAAGGCAAACTCTAGTTATCACGTGTAGAAATCCTAACATTCCCAGTTTCCTTAGGAAACTTGTTACTACAGACAGACAGACAGACACACACACACACACACACACACACACACACATTATAGGCTGTTAAGAAAACACAATTATACTTACAGCCTGTTCCAGTTACTTCAGTGAACTTCGGATTTCTCTCCCCTTCCCTATTTGCTTTCAGTCAAAACCTATTGTAAACTTTTTCTCAGACGTAAAATATAATTTTTCTGAATGGGTGTAAGGAATATACCATAAATCAATATGTACATATGAGACACCCACTATAGTTTATCCTGGGATAAACAAAAGTGTTTCTAATATTTATAGACATTCTTGTTCAGGATTTATTAGTTTTATAACAGTATCTTCTTTTATATTATCAGAAGCAAACATAACTCAGTCTCAAAAGCAGCATCCACTGCCCACTAGACTATAACGTAAGCCATGCTGTAATTTTAAATTTTCTAGTGACCACAGTAAATCAACATACAACAAGGTGAAAGTAATTCTAATAAAGGGCTTTTTCTACAATATAAGTTGAACAATCACTATTACTAAAAATATTGATGAACTATTTTACTTTTTTCATACTTGATCCTTAAAATTCAGTGTGCATTTTACAGTGCCAGCACACCTTAGATGGGGTCATTTCCAAATGCTCCATAGCTAGTGCCCCTACATATTTTGCAAGGTTGCTCCTGTGATGGATGGATAGCGAATGACTTCAATACCAGACTGAGGTGTTATTCTAGTATTTTCACCCATTGGATTTACTCAGACACTATTGCACCAGCATCAGTTATCCAAAGTGTTCACAAGCTCCCACGAGACCTCTGTGAGTTTCCGATCACTTTTGAATATTAGTAACTGAAACAGATTTAGAAAAGGAGACAAAAGTTACAAGCTAAAAGGAAATAGAAATATATTTAATAAATATGTGCAATATCACAAAAATCATGATTTTAATCAAAATATGTCATGGGTAAAATGGTTTAAAAAAAACTTTTGAAACATGTATATGGATAAGGTTACAACCAAAAAATATACAATCAAAATTTAAATACAAAATAAAACAGTATATAAATTCAAAATTGAGAAATATTAGTTAAATGGTGATTTTATTATTTTTAAAAGTTCTCACCTACTTTACATATGTTTGTACTATTTAAAATGCAACACCAATACTAAATACAAAACCTGGGAGGAAGTAACATGGATAGAATGCATAGAGCACTTTGTAGCTTTTGTAAACATCTTATTTGAGTATAAAGAATAAATTTGAAGGGACAAAAACAACTCTGGAAGATCAGAGGACTCTTCTTAAGCTAAAGCAGTAAGGTGAAAAAGGAAACAAAAACCTTCACAAAAAGGGTTGAACTATTTCATTTTTGTTCTTATCTTCCTGTCTCCCAGGCTGCCACTGCTCAGCAGAGAAGAGGAATTCTGTAACTTGTAGTTCTTCCAGGGATACAAAGAGCAAAGCAAGCAACCAGTTTTCCCAGCTTTTCAGGGTACTGCTGGATTGACCAACTGTACTTTCACCCAATCCAGAGTACTGGGAAGTCTGGTACAGCTAATGACTGAGAACAAGAGAGAAGGATAATCGGAATAACGTCAGTCACATAAACAAGAACCATCTGTCCCTGTGGCTTGCAATACAGAGGGTTCTGGCAACCTTCTCCTTTGGAGACCACACAGTCTGTGTGTGCATTGCATCCCTCCCATAACCCTCACTGCCAAAGACACTACAGTGTCCAGGTCATGGACCCTGGCACCTTGTTCTACAGAGAAACCAATGAGCTTTAACTGCTGAGAAAACTAACAGCCAGCACAGTTGCACTGGACCAACTGTAACCTTCATCACTGAGGGATTGAGAAAAGGAGGGATTTCTATCTTCACAGTATCAAGGGGGCCAAGCCACCTTCCTCCCCGCCTCCACTTCCCCAGAGCCACCCAACTGCTGCTGACCGAGGAACTCATATCCAGGGACCCAACACAGCCACTACACACATTCTAGTATATGGACCCTGTCCTCTGCTGCCAGTTGCACCACCCATCTCCACACGTAGCCATGCCAGAGCCCTGTAGTAGGCTTGTGAAAACCAGCTGGCCTGGCTCCATAGTTGCATGTGTACAAAACACTAACCTTGAGTCCCCTTCCCTATTCCTACTCCCTGTAGCTACATCACTGTAGCCATATACATGTACACCACCAGCTACTATTCCTGAAGATGTGTGCTGCTCCTGTTACTGGCCCTCACAGCTAAATGCATGAACATTTCCTACTTCAAAACTAGCTATATCCATAAATATAGCTGGTCTGGATGCAGCTAACCCATGAATCTGCGTGTAGCTCAACTCCATTTGTTCAGGCCACTTATCCTAGTCCTTACTTCCAAGACTACCCTGCTGAGAAAATCTCTGCAATTGGTGCCTGTTGCCACATACTTGCCTGTGGTAGACTATGTGCACAGTACCAGCCCCAGGCCCTCACTGTTGCCTTTTCCAATCCCTGATGCTGCAACTAGAGAGCTAGAGCCACTACTGAAGTCTCCAATAACTCTCAAAGCCACTGAAAGCATCCTATAGCTTTTGCCAGCCACAGCCACACATGTCATGGATTTCCAGCTTCCTGAACCTGTAAGATGTTGTACTTCCTCAGACCTAGTGTCACTGCACAGCCCTGTGCTTGGCACTGTGTATCACTAGACCTGGTACACAGGGCACTGCAGTGTGATATCCTCCTCTTAACACATAATTGAGGGTCTTTGCTTACAGAAAGCAATCCATAAAGCCTGGAACAGTGGCTCCTTCTTGAATGTAAAAATGGAGTAGGAATCTACAAAGATCACAAAGAATTGAAAAACATGACTATACCAAACAAACACAATAACTTTCCAGTAACCAAAAAGAAGAATCTAGGGCTATGAATTGCTGGCCAAATGATTTAGATAATTGTTCTAAAAAAAGCTCATCAAACTACAACAAAATACAGATTGAAAACAAACAAAATTAAGATTTAAAAACTAACAAAATTAGGAAATGTAAAAATAAAACAAGAAGCTCAGAAAGAAATAGAAAATGTTTTAAATACAGGAAATTTTAGAAAACAATAACTGCATTAAAAACACAATATTTTCTTTTTTTTCTATCAATTATAATCATCAATGTTTTTTTTGTGTAATAATTTTTTTTATTTAAAAGAGAATAAAACAAAAGGGGGCAGTACAGAGCAGATCAGAAGAGGACAACATAGACAACACAGTACTTTACATTAAGTCAACTGGACATCAACAGTATCTAACACCATATCTCTTACTCTGCTATAGTTGAGCATAGTTTCAATTACAATAATATCAAACATAACACAATAGTATAAAGCCATG
>PVJX010008309.1:0-66313 GCA_004027295.1 Dolichotis patagonum | reverse complement strand
TCTCTGTCCCTCTCTCTGTCTCTGTCTCTCTGTCTCTGTCTCTGTGTGTGTCTCTCTGTCTCTGTGTGTCTCTCTCTGTCTCTGTCCCTCTCTCTGTCTGTCTCTCTCTCTCTCTCTCTCTCTCTCGCTGTGTCTCGCTGTCTCTCTGTCAACAGGAGTTTCAGGGTAGTTGGACTTACACACATCTGTCTTCTGTGTTTGAAGAGAGAGGCAGTGTATGTAGACACTGTGGGTCACCGATGGTGTGGGCCTGGACCCTGGCATAGCAGCGTGTTTCTGTTCTCTGCTGATCCGTCTTGTCTGACAGCTTGCCTGGACTTATGGAGAGAGAAGGGTATGAACTAGATGTCAGAGGGAGTAAGCTTAGAGAAAATTAATCTTCCACCTTCAGTGTGGCACAAAACGTGTTGGAAAAGTAATTAGGGTTTAAGAAAGATAGGGGAGGAAAAGTGTGCAGAAGCAATCTTTGATGAGATGATGACTGAGAATCTCTAAAATGTGATTTTAAAAACCTTAAGGCACAGATATAAGAAACATTGTAAATCTTAAGCAGATTAATGTTAAAAGAAAACCGTACCTACGTGTACCCATTACAACTGAAAATCAAAATAAAGGGAAAACAGTAAAAGTAGTGTGAGAGATAGAAAAAAAATACCGTCAAGCCAGGGATTTAGCTCAGCAGTGTAAGTGCCTGCCTGGCAAGCTCAATGTCCTGAGTGCAATTCCTGGTACAAAATAAAGGAAAAATCATACCATCAAAGGAACAGTTCTGAGATTTAATTTTCTTCGCTCGCTCCGTCTTCTTTGCCAGTAACTGCACAGCAAGCCCAGCTTCAGAAGCAGCCTCGTTCTCGGCCTCCTGGGGCAGCAGTGGGGAGAGGGCTGTGCCGTGCAGGCTGCAGTGGGGCGGCCGAGGGACCACACCCGGAGGCGGTGCTGGGCAGAGGAGTTTCATTTTGGGCAGAAACCAGGAAGCTAGAAGACAGTAGAAAGGTAGCTCTGATGTGCCACAAAAAAAATAACTGTCAAAGTAAAATTTCATCTACAGGTTCTTCTAGGGAACAGAGGAAAAGGAACACATGTCACAGGTTGTTATGGTAAGGCCAGCATAATGTTGACTGAGCTCTGATGTGGCGATGACAAGAACAAAAAAATCACAGCCAAATCCCTCACGAGTATAGATGAAGTATCCTAAATAATATGTTACTAATTAAATTTAATATATTAGAATATGTTTTTATACAGTTTGTAGTATTTTAGGAAATATAAGTTTGGTTTTAATATTGAAAAAACAGTGTGTAATTCATTACATTAATAGAATAAAGGAAAAAATATGGGTAGAACAGTGTGCTAAATGCTGAAATGACAGTGCTATATGCCAATAAGACCAAATGCTAAAGAAAAAGAAACTTCTCATGAAATTCAACATTTGTTCTGTGTCAAAATTTTGAACAAGTTATGAGTAAGAACAGTAACTTAAGTAATCTGAAGAAAGATATCTGCAAAATCTGCAGCATCATATTTAATGGTACACTATTAGAACTTTCTTAATGAGAAGAAAGATCAAGAATGGCCCTTACCTCTTTATTCAGAATTGTTTTAGAAGTCCTAGCCAACACAATAATGTAAGAAAAAGAAATGGAAGGATAAAGCTTAGCAAGTGCTATTACTTATGGATGTTACAGTTATATACCCAGGAAATTATTAGGATGAAGCAGTGAGTTTAGCCAGGACCCAAAGTCAACATATAATTGTTTTTCTGTAAAGCAAGACTGACAGAATTGAAATAATATGTAATTTAGATTTCCATCAACAAATCACATATGTAGGGACAAAAACCTAAGACATGCATGACAACATAGAAGACTCCTAAGTCTTTACAAAGAAAAGGTAAATGAGGAAAGAGAGGGAGACAAAAAAATATAATTGAGATGTGTTATATACATGTACAAATTCCCTACGATGAATGTGAACATTATGTACTGCAAACATGAATTAATAAAGAAAAATAAAGCTTAAAAGAAGATCTAAATCAGTGGAAGCATAAACTTGTATTCATGGATTTCAAGATTCAATTATTTATATGTTCGTTTTTCTCACATTAATTATGTAGGCTGTCATGGTTTCTGTCGGTGGCCCCCAGGCCTCATATATTTGCATTGTACATTTGTGATTGGTTCATTATCTAGTGCTTGGATTGGGGGTGTGAGTGCTACACCGGCCTAGGGGTGGAGCCAGGATGTGATGTAATGGCAGGAAGAAGGCGTGTCTCTCTCTGTTGCCGTTTTCCACCTTGCTGTTTGCAGCTGCCATGAACTGCGGCCCCGCCATGCCACCTTGCCTTGGAGCCAACTGAATATGGACTGAAACCTCCAAAAACTGTAAGAAATAAACCTTTCCTTTCCCAACTTTGGACATCAGGTATTTTGTCTCAGCGATGAGTAGAAAGTAACTAAGACAGAATTTGGTACAGAGGGGTAGGGTCATTGCTGTGACTATACCTGACCATGTTTTTCGAGAGGCTTTGGAAGTGACTTGTAAGCAGAGTTTGGAAAGGTTCAGACTTATTGCCTGGATGCACAGAGCTGGAGCAACTTAGGTTGTTCTGTAGAGGAGATTCTGGTCAGAGTTCAGGAGACCAGAAGGCTGATAGAAAGCCTGATGGTAAAGACCAGGCTTAGGAGGTTTCTGCTGGGAAGAAGGACTGCACTGGTTGTTGGACTCCCTATGATGTGTGTTATGGCTTGGCAGAAAGTTTGTCTGCATTTTGCTCATGCCCAGAGACTTTGCTTGAGACTGAGATTAAGGGTAATGGACTGATTAATCTGGCAAAGGAAATTTCAAGGCAGTCAAACATTGAGGCTGTGGCATGGTTATTGTTGGGGGCTTTTAGCCAGCTTTATGTTGCTAATCAAGAACAAAGAGCCCAGCAGGATAATTTAAAACACTGTGAGTTTGGCCAGAAGGAAAACTCTAGTAAAGCTGTGGATTGTAAAGATAGTGCCGAGACTTGGATTGCTGAGAAGGAACAGAGAGATAAGAAAGATGGCCACTGGGCATCCCAGGAAGCAGCAGGTCTTCACCCTTTGCAGCCTCCAAACTGCAAAGGTGAAAGAATTTTCTCAGATGAGAAAGCTTCAGAGTACCATGCTCCAGAATGGCACAGGAGACCACGTGAGGTTCCAGAATGGCGGCAACATAGGAAAGCTTTTCTTCACAATCGGGTTCACAGAGCCCAGCAATCTAGGCAATTGACCCCTATAGCCAAGAGAGAAAAGCCTGGCTACTGCTCCAGCTGGCAGCAAGCCTTGGCGGCATCCACATGGTGCTGATTTTAGGTACAAGGAAAATGCACAAATTCTGAGGGTAAGACGGCTTCCAGCTCGATTGCAAAGGACCTGGGAGGCCAAGCAGTGTTGCCCCTGAGAGGGCAATATGTAAAGATGTAAGTGTGAAGCCAGAGGTGCAGTGGAGACCCCAGAAGTTTGGAAAAGCCAAGAACATGGATCATCCAAGGAAAGCTGCAAAAATTGAGCAGAGAAAAGCTGCAGGAGCTGAAATCCTTGGAAGTGCCGTGGGGGTGGAATTACCCAAGCCTTTTGGAGCTTGCAACCAGATTGCTTCAAATGCTGAGCATAAAACTGTAGGACTTAATGTTGGCCCTGCTGGATGTTGGACTTGCTCTGTTTCCAATACTTTATATTCCCCCATTTGTAACTTTTGAAATGGTGATGTTCATTTTGTGACTTTGCATTTGAGAAATGTTTAACCTTGTTTCACTTGTACAGGACGTTACAGTTAAGAGTTTGCCATAGATATTGGAGGAGACTTGGGACTTGGACTTCTCAGCAACGCTGAAAATGTTAGGACTTTGGCAATTCTTGGAGATGGACTAAATGTCTTTTGTATAAAGGTTGTACATGAGTCTTTGGGGGCCAGGGGTGGAATGTCATGGTTTATGTTGGTGGCCCCCAGGCCTCATGTATTTGCATTGTACATTTGTGATTGGTTCATTGTCTAGTGCTTGGATTGAGGGTGTGAGTGCTACACCCTCCTAGGGGTGGAGCCAGGATGTGATGTAATGGCAGGAAGAAGGTGTGTCTCTCTCTTGCCGGTTTCCGGCTGGCTGTTTGCAGCCGCCATGAACTGTGGCCCCACCATGCCACCCCACCTTGGAGCCAACTGAATATGGACTGAAACCTCCAAAAACTGTAAGAAATACACCTTTCCTTTCCCAACTTTGGGCATCAGGTATTTTGTCTCAGCGATAAGTAGAAAGTAACTAAGACATAGGCTTAGTGAAATCACAGTGAAAAACTGACTTTTCAAAGTGTAATCAATAAGCTGATTCTAAAACTTATATAAGGATTGAACAAGCTGGAATTAGCTAAGACAATTGGGAAAAACAAATTATGAAATTTATCCCTAATATCAAAACTCAAAGTATAATAAAGTTAGGTGATAAGTGGTTCAAGACTGACAAATAGAATAATGGCACTTTATAGAGTGCAGAAACATCCACACATATGTGGCATTTGATTTGTGACAAATGGTAGCAATGAGATGGGTAAAAGATAAATGGGTGCTTAGTCAGATGATTATCCATATGGAAGAAAATAAATCTTGGCTCCTCTTCATATTAGACTACAAAAAAAATCAGATTTTGTTGGATGAACTTTGTCTAGTTATGCTAATAAGTGAGATAAGATGAGCAATGAGAATTAATTTAGTTATGTGAAGGTAGTAGTAGAAGAAGCCTGAGATTAAAATAGATTTAAGAGATTGGGAATTAGAAAAATGGATAAACTAAACTAGCAATATTAAAATGGGGCCTTAAGACCCGTGGGGCATCCAGGAAGTTAAAACTGTGTATTTTCATATTAACACTAAGCTATTACTTGTTTTTTTACTTTTATTCTCTTTCAAAGGCAGAGTGGAATACAGTGTGAGGCTGCATAACGCAGCATTCACATCAAACATATTAGCAGATATGAGAAATAGCTGGACAATGGATTTATAAAAATATGAAACAGTGCCATCTTCTTGTTAGGCCCCCCTCTCCTGGCTAATCCCTCACCCCCACCCCCCCTAAGATGGAGACTCGTTACGTTTCCCAGTCTGGTTTTGGAACTCCTGGGCTCAGGCAACCCTCTTTCCTCCGTCTCCCAAGTAGCTGGGATTACAGGCATGTGCTATATCCTTGACTTTTACTACATGTTTTTGTTGTTTTGGAAAACATCATTTTTTATAAAAGTATTTTATTTCATGTTGCCAGGTGTGGTGGTACACAAACATATTAGAGATGTCTTGCTTTATTATTATTTATTGTTGCAATATTGGGAATTGAACCTAGGACCTTTGCACTAAACTAAGGCACAAGCCCTTTTATTTTTTATTTTGAGACAGTCTCTGAGTCACTAATTTGCCCAAGGTAGGCTTGAATTTGCAATCTTCCTACTTAGTATTCTACAGTTTTATTTAACAATTCTATATTTAATTTCACAAAATTAAAATTCTCAAAAAGTTAACAGATACTAAAAGGTAAACAAAAACCAAGTTTAGATTTATAGCAAATAAACAGAGGTAATATCTTTGTAAATCTTACTCTCCTACTTTGTATTTATTTGATAACAGCTAAGATTCAGCATTGCCTCACATTTACTCGATTATACCTGGTTAATATTATTTTGCTGTGAATTTGGCAAAAGGTCAATATTTTTCTAATCATTCTACATTTTGCAAAAGTATCTATAGTAAACATAGCAGAAAATACCTTTAATATACAAAATTAGAAAAGCACCAAACATCATTCAGTAACCAAAAAATATGTTTTAAAGCTACTGAAAAACTAATATGTTAAATTAGCAATTCTTTTTAAAAGATAACGGCCAAAACTGAATTTGGTGAAATAGAAATTTTCTCTCATATATATTTGATAATAAAGTTGTAACAATTAGGGAGAAATTTATAAGTAATTCTTATAAGAAATTATAAGAAATACTTCACCCCAGGGATGCAGGGATGGTTCAACATACGTAAATCCATAAATGTAATACATCATATTAACAGAGCCAAGGACAAAGATCATGTGATCATTGCAACAGATGCAAAAAAATGTTTTTGAAAAACTACAGCACACGTTCATGATAAAAACCCTACAGAAAATTGGAATAAATAGTTTTTATCTCAATCTGATAAAGACCATCTATGACAAACTAACAGCCAACATTATACTAAATGCACAAAAACTGAAAGCTTTCTCTCGAAGATCAGGAACAAGATAAGGATGTCCACTGTTTCCACTCTTATTCACCATAGTCCTGGAAACTTCAGCTGGAGCAATTAGACAAGAGAAAGAAATAAAAGGAATAAAGATAGGAAAGGAGGAAGTTAAACTGTCATTATTTGCAGATTTCATGATATGTAGAAGGCCCCAAAAACTCCACCAAAAGACTTCTAGATTTAATAAACAAATTCAGTAATGTACTTGGTTACAAAGTCAACATAGCATATTTATGCTATGTTGATTTGAATAGCATATCTTATAGAATTAGAGAAAGCAATACTAAACTTCATCTGGAACCAGAATAGCAAAGGCAGTCCTGGGCAACAAAGACAAGGAGACATCACAATTCCTGACTTGAAATTATACTACAAAGCTACTGTGGTTTAAAAAAAAAAAAGTGTGGTACTGGCAAAAAAATAGAACCAAAGATCAGTGCAATAGATTAGAACATGCAGAAACAACTGCAGACACTCTAAGCCATCTTATCTTTGACAGAGGTGCCAAACACATTCACTGGAAGAAAGATAGCTTCTTTAATTAATGGTGCTGGAAAAACTGGCTCTACATATGCCGAAGATTAAAACTTTGTATCTTTCACCATGTACTAAGCTAAAATCACAATGGATCAAAGATCTCGATATTAAAACAGTAAAATTAAATCTGCTGGAAGACAGAGTAAGTAAAACTCTTGAAGACACTAGTGTAGGCAAAGACTTTATGAACAAAACCCAGATTGCACAGGAACTATCATAAACAGTCAACAACTGGGACCTCACCCTACTGAAAAGCTTTTGCACAGCAAGAGAAACCACTAACAGATTAAAGAGAGGACACCACAACGTGGGAGAAAATGTTTGCCAGCTGTTACTCAGACAAAGGAGTATTATTGAGAACATATAAAGAACTCTCAAAAATCAGTCCTCCCAGATTTAAAGACCCAATCCAAAACTGGGCATCTGAGATGAATACATGCTTCTCAGATGAGGAAATACAAGCAGCAAATAAATACATGAAAAAACATTCAACCTCAACTCACTGGCCATTTGAGAGATGCAAATTAAAACCACACTGAGATTCTACCTCACCCCCCCAAAAATGGCTAGTATCAGGAAATCAACCAATAACAAATGCTGGAGGGGGTGTGGGGAAGAAGGAACTCTTCTGCACTGTTGGTAGGAGTGCAGACTGGTACAACCACTGTGGAAATCAGTGTGGAAGTTCCTCAAAAAACTAGCATAGGAGGTCCCACCCAACCGAGCTATTTCCTTCTGGCTATTTTCCCAAAAGAATTAAAAACATCATACCTCAGTGATACATGTACACCTGTGTTTATAGCAACACAGTTTATAATAGATCTTGGAAACAACCTAAATGCCCATCAGCTGAGGAATGAATAAAAAAAATGTATTTTTATACTATTCAGCCATAAATAATGATAAGCTGGACAGTTTTGTAGGTAAATGGGTGCACCTTGAGAGCATACTCATTATTGAAGTAGACACACATGCATAAATATCATATTGCTTCATTAGCTGAAAGAAAAAACATGTATGTATATGTATATAAAAAAACTAGTTACGATAGTTACACTACTGATTTCTCTGAGTTCTCTGAAGAGAAAGATTTGTACTGGTAGTGTTTGGACAATTGAATGCAGATGTCTTGTGGTCTAGGTGAATGATTTGGGGATCACAGCACGCAATATATGTACCATTGTTGCCCCCAGGTTGACATGCTTTGAAATTTTGTTGTAGTTTTTTTTTCTTCTTTTTTTTTTGTCTTTGAATAAAATGGATTTTTTAAAAAGTGCTTTGTAAATACTACTTGTAAGAAATACTATAAGACATACTTACAAGTAGTACTTGTAAATACTATAAGTAATATTTATAAATTGCCATTAAAATATTAGTGATTGTAAATCCATGTGAAAAATATTTACATATTTAACAGTAACACGTAATATTTACATATTTAAAAATAAATTACATTTTATATTTTAAATGAATATTTGAATAATATTAAAATTTAAAGTACTATCATGGTACATATCAATAGCCAGTTCTTTGGTGTGGTCAATAACTTTTGAGTGCAAAGGAGTCCTGAAAACCAACATGTTAGAAAAAGCTGCGTAAGGTTTACCTCTCTGAAAACCTGAGGGCCAGAGATTATTACAGCTCTTATATGCTTGCAGATTATAAAAAAGGAAAATTTAAAATAATTTTATAAATCAAATATATCATTTTAGAAGTATGCTTACCATAAATAGCAGTTTAAAAAACCTTCTAAAACTTTTAACAAAAAAATTCCAGTAGGTCAAAATAATAGATTCTGCTTCCCAAACAGCTCAAAACTTAAGACTTTTAGTCCAGTGAGTTTTGTGAGATGTGATCTAATCAGAGAATGACTGTGTGCTCCTGTTAGGACTAAAACCTGTTAGAGATCTTCAGACTATCTCGTATGCTGACTTCTCTGAACATTCTACAGGTTTGCCTGAACTTGTTCTCTGTGGGAGTCAGCTTACAGCTCTTCCTTATTTTAACCCTGGATTTGAATTTGCCTAATGCTGATTCTGGGCTGCCTCTGACTGCAAGACCAGCAAAGACTGTCATTCTCTTCTTCCAAGCTGTGAATCTCAAGGTTTCTTCCTTATGGAATATTTCATTTCCTTTCCATTCATTGAAGAAAGATACCAAGAGCTTGTTTTTGTGGAGGAGGCAGGTTGATCTTCCGTATCTCTGCTTCCCTGTGCAGTGTCCTTGCATTAGAGCACCTGTGACTTTGGTCACGTTCGCCTTCAGCTTCTGTAATCACAAAGCGCCACACGTAAGCAGCTCTGCGGGGTGGCTTTAAACTTTGAGGAGTACTGAAAAGATTCTAACGGGCCTTTTCCCTTATTTATGTAATTAAAACTAGTACTGTTTTTCACAATGTCAAAAGCTTGCATATGTGCTGAAATAAAAGTAATTACTACATGTTTTGTTTGCAGAATTCTGGATATCAGTATATTAAATTTAGTGAAGCTAGAATTCTCTCTGCCTCTAACTCTTCAACTTACATTCTGTACCTATTTGCTTTTAGTCCAACCCCATTATTAATTTCTTTGTTGTAAAGTTCTTGTTTTCTTTCATTGCTTAAATTCAGTCTGTCACTGAATCCCATGCATTTTTTGCATTCTAAAATAGCTGCCATGTTTATCTTATCACCATGCTCCTTATCTTTTATGCTGTCTTATCTAGGCCCTTATCATCATTGTCTGGGATTACTGTAGCATTCTCCTGACCATGGTCCTTATTTTTAGGGTTTTGGTGCCTTGTTTCCTCCTCTACTGTGTACTCACAGTCTTAAAATATAGGGGAAAATAATTTAACAGATTAAAGAAATATAGTAACTATTGTATGTTTGTTGAAATTATTATAATTTTGTCTTTTTCACATGTGCTTCATCTCTGGTTGGTAGATGCTGAAGTAGTTTTAACGTATCTCTGGATTATAATTTTCTCTATGTTGATCATAATAATGGTTTTGCACCAGGTGTGGTGATGCATGCCTGTAATCCCGGCACTTGGGAGGGTGAGGCAGAAGGATCCCTGTGAGTTCGAGGCCAGCGGGTTACATAGTGAGTTCAGGCCAGCCTGAATTACATAGCAAGACCCTGTCTCAATAATATTATTATTATAATATATAGAGAAAATCATAATCCAGAAATAAGTTAAAACTACTTCAGCATCTACCAATAATAATAATAATAATAATATTACTATTATTATTATTATAAATTTTTTATTAAATTTACCTGGAAATTAGACATTCATATTTCAATTCTGAGGATTCATTCTCTCAGCACTACTGGAGATTCAGCCCAGAACGTGCTCTCCCACTAAGATACATGCCCAGCCTTTATATTTTATTTTGAAACAGTGTCTTGCTAAATTACCCAGGCTGGCCTCAAACTTGTAATGCTCCTGCCTCAGCCTCCCAAAGTTCTGGGTTTGCGGGATAAGGGACTGCCTCCACGCCTGGCTAAGATTTTTAGTGTAGTGTATTACAAGCAACATTTGGGCTCACATTGTACAGTTCCATTCTGCTGTGAATCAGTGCCAGTGTAGCTTGCCAGTCAGGGAACAATTGCAGGCTCCAAAGTTAATTAACAAGGAGGACTATAACAATAATTTTGTTATGTAAATGGCACAGTTTGTTTTGCCATGAGTTTTTGTGGTTTGAGTTGTCCATTTGTCAAAATCTGTATTCTGTGAAGACTGCATGTACCTTCACAGTGGAATTTGCCATAGATCTTACTATCCAGCAAGTTTTGACTTTTAAAAGTTTTTCTAAAAGGAAACAGAAAGGCACAAGAAAAAAATTAATTGAACAGAGAAACGTATTAAACCCCCAAAACAATCTTACTACTAGTAAACAAACACATTTCTATCAGATTTAGAAAGTTAATCAGATGGTATGAATTTAGGTTGTAACAGACTCTTGAGAAGGGAGTTTGGCAGTGTGCATCAAGAACTTTAAACATTTTATCCTCTTTGATTTCTTCACTAAAAGTATAAAAATGCATTTACCTTGGCTTTGTTGATAAAATGAAAATAAATTATGATGTTGTTTACTAAAGCATTTAAGGATAAATATGCATAACGTACCCTCAATGTTTAGAAAAGGAAGTAGGTATCTACAAACATAGCAAAAGTAAAGCAGGCCTTAACAATGGCAAATTTGAGAAGAAGGGTGTTCCTTGTACTATTTTTACTTCTACTATAAAACTAGTCACTTATTAAAAATCATGGGCTTATATTCAGATGACATATTTGTTAGTTAACTGATGTTAGAACAGTCCTGTGGTTTTTATAAAGAACTATGAGTGTTCAAACTCTGAAAAGACATTTTGAGACTTATTTGTTCTCAAGGCTTCAAGAGTTGGAGAGATTTTGACGCTCTTGACTCCTATTTGCAAGACATGTTTCCCAAAGATCTAGTGTAAATGTGAAGTCAGGGCTGGCCTGGAAGCTTTGCTGCAATAATTCTACTTTAATTAATAATGTCTGTAATTTTTAGTTTACATCTTTTCTGAGATAGCTAGATCATAGAAAACCTTTCACTCTTAACCAGCTTTTACTTTTTGCAGTATGTTTGCTACTGTTAGTATTGTATTCATGTTAAAATGAAACATTTCCCCAGATATCTCTCATTCAGGAAGTTTTCTGAAGCATTACTTGACCATTATTTGTATTTTTATGAGCTGTATCTTTCTATTATAACAGAAAAGATATTTCTAAGATAGGCCAAAAATGTACAGTGAAGGTTTAAATTTTTTAAATGTATTGCAATAAAAGATACGTTGCCATTAGTCCCTTTAAAAGTATTCCCCTTGCTTCAAACATTCTTATCACATTGTTCTTGCCATGTTCTGAAATAGTTATGGAAGTCCTCTTTCATGATGTGTTAATGAGGTGTGATAAAAAATACAGTAAATGTTATACTGCTGCCAGGTGCCATCCAGTGGAAAGCCGGGCTTACAAAAACATTATTGTGTGCCTTCATCCACCTCATTCACAAGTTCTGCAACTGATAGAAGAAAGCCCTGGAGCACCATGTTTCAGAATTTGTTCATCAAGGTCGAGTTCACAGCAGTTAGCAATCCAGGCACTCAATCACTGCCTCCAAGAGAATAGGAAACTGGCTCCTGTTCCAGTTGGTGCTGGACCTTGGCATCATCTACGTAGTGCTGGTTTTAGGTGCATACGAAATGCAAGAGTTGTAGGATCAGGAAGGTTTCCACCCCAGACTTCAGAAGAAAATCTGGGGGACCAGCAGTGTGCCCCTGAAAGGAGGGCAGTGTGTTAAGCTGTGAGTATGAAGCTGAAAGTTCGGTGAAGACCCAGGAAGACTGGAGAAGCCAGGACCATGGATCATGTGAAGAAACTCTGAAGGAGTGAGCAAAGCCAGGCCAAAAGAGAAGCCAAGGGAGCTACAACTCCCAGAAGCTGTAGGGGCAGAGCCACCTAAGCCCCTTGGAGTTCTCGTCTTGCCACAGATTGCAGTGGATACTGGACATAGAACAGTGGACTTTAGTATTTGCCCAGCTGGATTTTGGTCTTGCTTTGGGGCCATTTCTTTCTGTTCCCCTATTTGTACCTTTTGGTATAGAAATGTTTATACTGTGCCATTGTATGTTGGAAGTGTTTGACTTTTTTTTTTCATTTTTACAGGGGCTAGCAACTCATAGTTTGCTTTAAATCTCAGAGGAGATTTGGACTTGGACTTTTCAGCAACGCTGAAACCATTAGGAACTTGGCAACTCTTAGAGATGGACTAAATGCCTTTTGCATAAAGGGCTGCTCATGAATCTTTTGGGGGGTCAAGGATGGAATGTTACAACTTATAGCTCAATGTCCTGCAAAGCCTCATGCTGTCATAGGTGAGGCTTGTTGGCAATGGCTAGATCTAGGGCAGTGCTGGCTAACCTGTGGCGCACTTGCTGCTGCATCCTGCTGTTCGTATCACTGAAAACTCTAAAAAGTTTGCCCTCACAGATTAGGGTGTACGATGCTGGGATTCAGGGTGTGTGATAGTTAAATGGGTTTAGCATAGTTCTGAGTGTGGATAATGGAAGCCCTGTCATGGGTGTGACTGGAACCAACCCCTGGGCACATAGCCTGGATGGAATATCAAGGGACAGAAGGCAGGAATGCAGCTTGCTACATGGTGCCTTGCTGCCTTCTGCCTGCAACTCCATAAACTGTTTCTCCTCTGTGATGCCCCTCTGCTATGCCACCTGCCTGGGAGCCAGACAGTAGGGGCTGAGACCCCTACAACTGCAAGATGAAATTTAACCTTTCCTCCTTTAACTTGTGGGTGTCACTATTTTGTCTTAGCAAGGAGAAGAGTAGCTAAGACACGACGGCTTCCCCTACCTGGGCTCTGCTTTCACACAACTAGGAAAAAAATCCAGACCCACTTTTCTTTCCCTCACTTGAATAAGTTGCTGAAATTCAGGAAGTTGAAATAAAAACCCAAAATATTCTTACACAGATTTTCTCTGCTATGTTGACCATGTATCCGATTTCCTGAAATAAAGTAGTTTCAGTCTTAAATGAGCTAGACATGATGAAATGACTTCCATGGGAGTTTTTTTGTTTTGCTTTGTTTTTAATTTTTTTTTATTATTTTGAAGGTAGTAAAATACAGCAGAACAAGATGGAACAAGGTCAATTGAGACAGTGTAGTGAAATTGGTACAGAATTTCACAGCAGGTTACCGGTGTAACAGTAATAGGTGCCATAGTATATCTCCTTATCTTCACAATAGTTGTTCTTTCAATCAGGTATAGCAAAATCAAAGGAAATACAGAACATTATAGAACTTATCAAAACAGAATATTGAGCAGAGCAATACCATTCATCAAGACAAAGCACAATAGTGATAAAAATATTTGCGTTCAAAGAGATGGTAGAAGGAAATCCTCTTATTTGCTATATTGCATATGGTCAACCTCCCAAGAGATGCTCACCTCTGGCTCCCACTTGTTAATCGGAGGGCGGGATGTTTGATTCTTAACCTGCCCGCTGGTAGGCTCACAGGCCCGGTAGGCGGCGAGCAGGTTGCTTGATTTCCCGGAGCCCTAAGTTCCAACATGGCGTGGATCTCAGGAGGCGCTGGTGGTTCTTGCCCTGGGGTATCTGCAGCTTGGGAGCTCCATGGGGTTTTTGTGAAAAATGTTTATTTGCTCTAGACTTGTGTCTCAAATTTATTCATTTGTTCAGTTACACATTATCTTTAGCTTGTTTAATAACAAATACTAGTATCTATAGACATGAAAGAATTATTATAATCCCATCCCATGTGCCCACTTAGAGATTTGGGCATGCTTATTAACTAGTAATGGAAGTTGTCAGCCTGACAGTTCCCTTCATGAAATGTGTCAAGAGTTCATTGATGACATCCAAACTGAAGGACATAGTCTCTGCCAGTATCTGATAAGATGGAATACAAGAGATATTTTTTTTTATATTTCATGTCCACAAGAATGCACTTTTTAAAATTTTCTTTTATTCTTAGCACATAATAATGTTCCAGTGCCTGTACATGTGTCTTGCCCATTATCTGGAGCTCTTCATGCCTTTTAATACTGTACTCCACCCTATGGCAGGCCAGCAGGGACCTTTCAGAATATTTACACTGTAGCTGAAAGCTGTTACCTTGAGAGGGGGTCTCACTATGTAGGGCAGGCTGGGCTTGAACTCACTATGTAACCCAGGCTGGTCTCAGATTCACGGTGACCCTTCTCACTCAGCCTCCTGAGTGCCGGGATTATAGGTATGTGCCACCATGTCGGGCCTAAAGCTAGATATCTTCTACCAGTTAAATTTTTAGTTATTTTCTTGTTTTTGTTTTTTGGTACCAGGGGTTGAGCTCATGACCTTGCACTTCCAGGCAAGCACTTGAGCCACTGAGCTAAATACCCAGCCCCACCAGTTAAATTTTATAGGGTCTTTGTAGTTCTGTAAGCATAATCTGTTCGAACCGTTAGGCAAGTTCACACTGGTTGCTGCCTTTCTAATGTGTCAAGTGTCTGTCTCATGTTGGCTTTATTATAGTGACCCACTGTGAAAACATGTAAAATTCTCCCTAAATTTCCTCGTGGTTCCTCATACGCATTTGATTTTGGGTTGCTTCTTATCTGCCTAATAAGGCTGTGTTGGACTTGAATTGTTCGTTTCATCGTTCATTATGTGATAATAAAAAGCCTCTGTTAAAACATGTCTTGAACTTTAAAGTTAGTATCATATTGGTTTTATTGTCTGAGATTATCTCAGCCTTCATTATATATCTCAGTCTTCAGTACATCATTAACTCCCTTACAGGAGTAATTTCTATCATATTTGGAAACTTTGAATGCTCTTCTTCACATCAAACATGGAGTCGTTTGCCTGGAATTTCTCTCAGCCCTGCACTGTCTTTGTTAATTTTTCCTCTTAATTTTTGTGCTGTACTGCCTGGTCATTATTTTTATTTTCCTTTGGATACTTTTTTCCGGTGATTATTCTTTGGTCTGCTGAAATGGCTACATATCATTTGTAACTTACTGTCTCACAAGCATGCCAGACTGCGCTTCTAAGTGTGGTGTTACAGACTGTGATCATATTTTGTTTGCAGTTTCTATTAGTTTATTCCCAAACATTTATTTGTCTTGAAATTATATCTGTGTTTCAAAAACCAGTAATTCTTTAGCGGAGTGTATGGAGATGTTTCTGGAAACCCTAATTACTGTGACTCGTGCTCCTCTTCCTGTCTTCTCCATGACCAGCATCACGTCTGACAACCCCGTTACCAAGCGGTTCTTGTCAAGATTAGCACTGCTGTATTGAACTGCATTAGCATTCAGAGCGTCCTGACCCCACGTGTCTGTGTTTAAAATGTATTTAGTTTCCAGGTGGTTCTGAAATGCCTACATTTGAAAATGACTGATTTTTGTTTTTTCTTGTCCCAAAGATTTAACAACAGAATGTTCTATCTTGTAAATAACATCTCTAATTTTAGCATAAATTAGAGGATTGGCGCGTATTGGCCATTTTCCTTAATCCCATCTAACACGTTCACAGCAGAGCTGTACATGCTGGTTGTCGCAGTGCGTGGTGATTCAAACTGGTTGGAACTTTACGGATGGTCTAATGCTACTTGTGCAAAGGTAGATTGGTGAAATGGAAAATTCAATTTACAGTTTTATTTTATATGTTACATTTTGAAAGAAGTGGTATTTTAAGCCCTTGTGTGTTTGTCTTTTCTGCCTGCCTTCTCCTTTCTCCTCTGCTCATTAGTAAGGGAATTAAGAATTTGTTGAGTAAGAAGCTAAGTTCCAGTCCTTAGTGTAGACATAAGAGGGACTCAGATACCATGAATCCCAGCTCGGAAGTATGAAAAATGCCTAATTTTCAACAATAAGAGTAATTTGAGGAGAACTTTTAGTTCCCTTACTAAATCTTATCAAAGTGGATATTGATTTTTGTGAACTGAGGTTATAAGAATTGCTTATAGGAAAAATTCTGGTTACATATTTTATTCTTGTTAATTGTGATCTAATTTTAGATTATGAGGAGCTTCGTTTATCTATAATGAAATTTGTTCTATATATTCATTTAAGGTTATGAGACTATGTAGACTTTGAAATCTTTAAAATGTGTGCAATTATTTCTGCAGTTCTTATATCTTCAGAGGGTTTTAGAATGAAGCTGTGCAGCCATGAGAAATCTGGTTTGTTAAGAGTGTGAGGTTATATTTAAAATATTTGCTATATTTAATAATGAAATAATTATATTCATTAATTTTAAGTGTTTTGGGCAAAAACTGTAAAAATACGGCATGTATTATCTCATTTAATCCATACAACTGTGCTGTGAAGTCTGTTTTACAGATCAAGAAACTAAGGATCAGAAACTTTGCATAACTTGCTTAACATCACAAACTTAGTGACCGAGCTGGGACTGAAACCCACATGTGTTCACCTCTTACGCCGTCTCTGTGCGCTCTTGGTCTTCCCTCTCACTATCAGCACAGGCCTCTGCTGAAGGCCTTTGCTCTAAACACCTAGTACAGTTTCTGGATCTGTCCCTGCCTGCTGAGTGTAAAGTTCTTCCAGGAAAACTTGTCCCATAGATGTAGGATAAATGTGATCACTCAGTGTTAACAGTTGGCTCTCAGATATGACTCTTACTCTCTTTGAGAGTAACTAAGAGAAAAAAAGGGGAGAGGTTATAATAAAGTAATATCTTTCAACAGTAAATCACCATCTCCCCGATTTCTGAGGCCTTCTTTGGCAGATTCACTGACTACAGTGCTCCCTCTTGTGGCCTGTGAAAGCAAACAGTGACGGGGTTCAAGATCCAAGGTCTTTTCTGTTAAAGACCTCTTTTGTCTCATTACTGAATTCCTGTCACAACTTTGATATGCACCTTGAATGATAGGTAGGAGTAGTACTTCTCAAGGTGTATTACTGTTACAGCCTGTTTCCCCCTTTAACCTAAGTATTGTATTTCCTACCTACTGTCTAATATAAAGAGAGAAAAGCAGGAGAAAGTAAACTGCCTGCTCTCATACATTTCATGTTTTGGCTTAGAGAATCTAAGAATTGATGACTAGATACAAGGCCCACATTCAGTGTTCATTTAGTTTTGGTGAGGACTGAGTTCCTCATGGTCACATAGTGAGGCCATGCAATACTTCAGAAGACAGCTAGCAAAGCCAAATGCTCTTTAATAGTAACTTGATTAGTTCACTGAGCCTGTTGGCTTTCTAAGCTGAATTGGAATGTGGGTAACCATGTAAACTAGAACAAGCCCGGAACTTAAATAGTCCAAGCTTGATGGAAGCCGCGCTTTAATAAAGTTGAATCTTTATTCTGCTGTATATTCTGCTGTGAAATAATGACTTGCTTCATGTTTGAGAATGAGTTCATGAGCATGTCAGTGATAAAGTCAGATTTTTGTGTAACTTGGCCAGAGTGTAAGCTTTTTGGTAAATATCCGAATGAAAGGGTACTGAATGCTCGTTGTCACTCTCCTGTTCCCACTTCCTCAGGTACTCCCTTCTGTATTCCTAGACGGTACCGTGGTGCCCTTTCCCCGTTTGCGTGACCCGTGTGCTCGCTTCCCCTCTCACCCAGTTGGGTGCAGTGGCTGGCGACGGTGCTCAGCTGCAGCACCTGCCGAGCCTGCCTGAGGCCCCGGGGTTCATACCTAGGGCACCAAGACAAGGAGAGGTGGGTGCAGTCTTCCCAGCGCTTACCCTGTCTTACTGCCCCAGAAGATATGAGCCAGGGAGTTAGTTCAGCAGCACAAGCGCCTGCCTGGCAAGTGCAAGGTTGTGAGTTGGATCTCTGGTACAAAAAAAAAGAATTTTACTTCTAATCCCTATCATGAAATAGCATGGGTGTGTGGTAAGGAGAGGGAAAATGATCAAACTTGAGAAACAGTCTTGAAATTAATCTTGTTTCATTCTTGATTTATATTCCTTATCTTCCTTAGATCATACTTGAGAAACTATTCTAGAAAACTTCTCTAATTTTTTTTTAGAAAACTTATTCTGCAGTTTGATATACATTTTAGACATCATTGAAATGTGTTCCTTGTACTTCAGAGGATTTATTCTCAGGCAGTCAGTTACACCGTGTGCAAGGATGTAGTTCAAGGTTGCTAATTGCAGAATTATTTGTTTAAAAAATGAAAGAAGGGGCCGGGGATTTAGCTCAGCAGCATAAGCATCTGCCTGGCAAGCGATAGGTCGTGACTTTGATCCCCATACCAAAAGAAAAAAAAATGAAAGAAGCAATTTAACAACAAAAGATTGTGTAAACACTTTTTATATTTTAGAATAATACATAACTAGTAAAAATTGTTTCATATGTTTATTGACATGAAAAGATGTCCACTAATTACTACATTTAGAAACATACTTTGAACTTTCTTGGATGGAAGAAAAACTGTATATACACATATGTGTGTAGAAAATAATTTAAAACACTTTCTAGCGTTCCAGAATATTGCCAGTTGTTTCTGGACAGTTACGTCTTCCTATGCAGCGTGCCCCATTCTCAAACCCAGGCTCAGCAGAAGAGAGGGCTTGGGTGGCTAACCTGACAGAAGACCAAGAAAAGCACAGTGTTGAAAGGAAGGTACGAAAGGCCCTGAGATAACAGGATAAGAAGTTCCAGGGATTGGCCCCTCCACTGAAGGGACCTCTAACTTGGGGGAGGCTGTGTGTGTGTGTGGCTGGAATAATCTATTTCAGGACTCTGGATCCTGAGGGACTATAAGAATCACCAGGGAAGTGCTCGAAAATGAGCAAAGCTGCTGTGTTTTGGCAGGACTCCGGAGCGAAAACCAGTAAGCAGCATCCGTGACTTAGCCCCATGGCCTGTGAGAGTAGCAGCCCAGATAACGAGAGGACCTGGCAGAAGCCAGCATGGATAGTACAGAGCTTGTTCTCTATAAATTTGGAGATGTGGGTTTTAGTCTCTCTGGTGGATCCCTGTGCAGATGTTTTCCTTAATTTCTGTTCTGTGCAGTAGTGACTTTCCCAGTGGCATCTGTCAGAATTTTTTTCAATTTTTATTTTTATTAGTACATATTTGCAGTGTGCGATGATTGCATTCATCATGAGGAGTTGGCACAGGTACGTTACGCATCTTCGTTCTTTTTACATCCCCTCCCTCCTGCCTTGCTCGCGTCAGGAGATGTAAAGAAAGAGTACATCTCACCACCACTTCCTTTTTTGGAGCCTGATATGTAAGAAAATCTGTGTCAGGTTACTGACGAATCATAGGAATAAGAAAATAGAAAACTCAGTGAACTACACATGAGGGATAGACAAAGGCAGATAAACAAGCAAAGGCAAAAGTAGTTTGGAAAAGTCCTGAAATGGATGACTGTAGCCAACAACAAGCAGGAATAAGCAGTCCCAGGAGAGCAAAAGAATTAAATTTCCAGACCGTCTCCAGTGCAGCTCACATTGTGTAGTCCTTAATTTAAAAAACAAAAAACAAACAAACAAACAAAAAAAGCTACAAAACAGAAATAATAGCATGCCATCCCCAGGAAAAAGAAAAATCTGACTGAAAACATCCTAGAAGAAGCACATGCATTGGAATTACTAGTTAATAATGTTAAATTATTTTAAACATGCTCCATGTACTAAATCAAATCATGGACAGTTAACTAAAAGAAGTTAGGAAAACAATGCATGAGTGATGAGAATCTCAGTGAATTGTAAAAGGGAGCCAAACAAATTCGGAAACTGAGAAGTACAATAACTGAAGTGAAAAATTCACAAGAAAGGTTTTTCAGCAGATTTAAGTAGGCAGAATAAAGTCAGTGGACTTAAAAGTGAGACAAGTGAAATTATCCCTTCTGTAGAGTAGGAAGATAAATAAACAGAGCCTGAGAGATTGACATACACCATAAAGGACAGCAGTGTATGAGTCATTGGGGTCTCAGAAGATGAGAAAAGGGCAAATACATATTATACTGGAGCAGCGCTGGAAATTTAATTCTTTTACTGTCCCAGGATTGATTGAGATATCTATATATTTATATGTATATTTGCAAAAATAAACTTCTCAAATCTGATAAAGGTGTGAATATACCCATCTAAGAAGCACACTGAACTCCAGTCAGGATAAACTCAGAGAAATGCACACTACAACACATTATAGTAAAATTTTAAAAATAAGAGAATTCTGAAAGCAACAAGAAAGAAGCAATTCGTGTCATACAAGGGATCTTCAGTGAGAAGTATTGGAGGTCCAGGAAGGCAGTGGGATGACTAAGTTTCAAAAAAAAGAAAGAAAAGACAGACCAGCACAAACTGTTAGCCAGTAATTCTATATCCAGTAAAACGCTTTCAAAGAGAAAAGATTAACACATTTCCACACAAACAAAAGTGAGGAAGTTTGTAACCAACAGTCGTATCATATAAGAAGTCTTTTCATATTGGAATCCTTCAGCCTGAAATGGAAGGACACTGGGGAGTTACGAACAAATACAGGATATTGGTAAAGTAACTAGTGTTATTACACTTCTGGATGGCATCTGTTTTTTCCTATATGATTTTTTTATAATGCATATACAATGATTAAGTCAGTATTAATGAACATACAATATATAAAGATGTCATCTGTGAAAATTACAAAGGAAGAACGAAGATGAGTAGGAGCAAGTATTTATTTGTATACCATTGAAACTGAGTCGGAATTCAAACAAAGTCATTGCAAACTTAAGATGTTTATTGTAATACTAAAGGTAACATTAAAAATCTTACAAAATACATAGAAAGAAGAAATTGAAATGGTATACTTTTAAAAAATCGCCTACATTTTTTAAAAGTCAGTAATTGAGGAATAAAGGAATTAAACAGAAGACATTCAAGAAACAGATGGCAGAATTAAGTTCTTTTTAGCAATTGCATTAAATTTAAATAGATTAAAAGTTTCCCTTTAAAGGCAGAGAGTGGGCAAGTTGGATTTTAAAAATATAGCCTGGTATGATTTGAATCAGTCCTTCAAAGTTGGTGTGTTGGAAGTTTAATCGTCAGTGTGACGGTGTTAAGAGATGGGACCTTTCAGAGCTGATTAAGTCACAAAGGCTTTGCCCCCTGCGTGGGTTATGCAGTTACCTCGAGAGTAAATTAGTTATTGTGGGAATGACTTCCGGATAAGAGGGTGAATATGACGACTCCTTCTCCAGTATAACTGCCCTCTCGTTCCTCTAACTTCTGCAATGGGATGATACAGCAAGAAGGGCCTCACTAAGTAGATTTTCTTATTCTTAGCTTTCCTAGCCTCCAGAATAATAATATAAACCCTATTCTTTATAAGTTATTCAGCCTCAAGTATTTTGTTATAACAGAACAAAATAGACAAAATTCACCTGCTATATGGAAGAGATTCACGTTATACATAAGAACACAGCATGGCTGAAGATTAAGGATAGAAATGGACATATACAAATAGTAACCAGCAGATCTTGGGCAGCTCTGTCAGGTAAAATAGATGTTTAATTTTTTAAAAAAGGTTACAAGAGACTGAGATATATTGATAAATTTTCAATTTAGCAAAAAAAAAAAAAATACAACAATTGTAAATATATACACACTAGGAAAATTTAGTTCAATAATGACTCTTGCTGGTATAATTCCAGTACTCTGGGAGGCTGAGGCAGGAAGATCACAAGTGAAACCCACTCAAAAAAGTTTAAAAAAAGAAAAATACTGGAGATGTGTGAAGGCCCTAGGTTTAATACCCAGTACTGGAGAGAAAGGAGACTTTTAAAAACCTGGTACATTAGATAATTAAGTAGAGGAAGAAAACATGAGAACCTAACAAATGAAAAGCACTTAGTAGGAAACGTTACCATAAGTGTAATCAAACGTTCTACCACTGACTTAAAAAACTAAATGAAGGAATAACTTGAGCATGAAGCACAATGTCAAGGTCTCAGGGAAGAGGTAAGACAACAAAAGGAGCTGAAACACGTATATTCACAGTCAGGAAAGAGTAGAAGCAAAATGGCAAATGCCCCACAGAAAAGAGACAAGACAGGACACCCAGCAAGGCGAGCCTGCACCAGAGGTGGTGAACCAGAGCACGTGAGCCACTCAGGGCTGTTGCCACGGAAAGCCCTGAAAGACTGGCCATCCCTGTCCACCCTGAACTCGGGGGTTCGGGGAGTAAGAGGAGCAGACAGAACAAGTGAGCAGTTAAAAAGAATCGGAAATGGCGGTTGGGATGTAGCTCAGGGTACAAGCACCTGCCTGGCAAGTGCAAGGTCCTGAGTTCGATTCCTGGTGCAGAAAAAGAAAAAAGGATTGGAAGTGGTTAAGCAGAATTGAGATATGCACTTATAGGGAAGGGTATTTCAACATAGACAGTTTGGAATCTCTGAATAATAACCCTGAAATGGTAGAACAGAATAATAGAGGTATGGTTTAAGAAAACTTTAAGGAAGTAACAGAAGCTTTATATTTGCCTAATCAAAGCGCATACGGGGCCAGGGGTATAGCTCAGTGGCACTGGCAAGTGTGAGTTCGTGAGTTCAGTTCTTGGTACCAGAAAACAAACAAACAAAAAACCCCACATACTACAGGAAAATCATCCAGAATGTTTTACACCGAGATATACCTGGATTCTAAGAGGGAATTCTGTGTGTGGCTGCGCAAACAGGCTAAGTTGCTTACAAAAGAGAAAATAACAGCCTTGCCTCAGATTTTGCAAGCTCAATGCCAGAAGATAGTGAGTTTTCAAATAAGCTCAGGGAAGGAAAATGAGAACCAAAATTTATATATTCTGCTAGTTGTTAAGTACAACGATTACTCAAAATGTTTTGAGCATTTAACATGTTGTATGTAAGATATATTGCTGTGAGATGCTATTGTTTTTATGAGCCCTTCATGAAACTGTGAGAAGGTGAACATTAACAAAACTTAACATTACAAGAGGACAGGAAAAGAAAATGAGGTATAGAATGAATTTCTCACATGTAATAACTGAAAATGGAATGATAGTTCCTAAAGTATATTTAACAAACCAAGAAATTTTTTATTCTGTAAAAATTGTGATAATGCCCTTTAACATGGGGCTTTTTAAGTAGATAATGATTTAGCCATATGAGGAAATACTTAAAGCCTTTTAAAACAATGAGGAAAATATATAGTGAGATAGAAAGCTCCAGTAAAATTAAAAAGCAAGTTGCAGAACAGGTTTTTAAATATGCTATTACGTAAGTAGATATTTATGTAAAAGAAGTAGAAAATAATGCATAATGGTGTTTTCTGTTATTTTGAATTCTTAAGACTCAGGAAGGATACACTAGAAACAAGGAGAAAGATTATCATTTGGGAAGAAGTCTTGAGAGCTGGTTGAATGGAGAGCAGAGTTGGGGTGAGGTTTTCCACTTCTGCTTCCTCCATTCCCCATCTCTCATCTCTTCCTTCAAATCATGTGAATATATTACATATTCAGAAGTTAGATAAGTAACTTATCTAAGTATATATATGTACTCGTGATTGATGTGTTTTCAAATTTTGTTTTAGCTTTTCTTTTTTTCTTGAAATAAAATGGATTTGATAAAAATGGTTAGATAAATGATACATATCAAACCAGTTATTTCCCCAAGTTCTGATCCCATATTAATTTTTAGACAAAACTGATACAATTTTAGTTGGCATCTCTGCCAGCTGTTGTGGAATTGTCAGGCCTTTCCTGATGCAGGCTTCCTGTGTGAAATTCTCAGGCCTTCAAGGTAGCGAAGTCTAAGAGCCTCATATAATAGGCTCCAAATAATTCTTTCTACCATCATCAGTTAAGATCATTTTCTAAGTGCCATTTCATCTAGGCAGCCTCTTTTTTCTGTCTTAGTTTGTGAAGTCATAACTGTTAAGGCAGATTCTGTGTCCTTTTAAGTAAAGATCCCTTTCTTTTCCTTCATCTCACCTCATGTAGGGATTAGTCTCACAGGAAGGCATCGGGTTCCTGTTGTGGGTGAGCACTTCCCCTTGAGTAATGTCTAATGTTTATTCCCCACTTCATGTGGCCGTAACGGCAGTCTTGAGAATGAAATCTAACTTTGGGGCTTCGTGAAACAAGAAGAAAGAGGTGGATTAGAATTAGTTTTCTTCAGGTAAGGGAAATGAAACCATGAGATTGTGTTTGTCAGAGTCACCCAGAGAATAAAGAGTGAGAAGAGGGGGCAGCCGTTTTATGGCCAGAGCAGTGCAGATTGCCTTAACTGCTGAGGGTGCATTTACCCAAGTGGTTGGGGTTTTCCCCCCTCAAAGGAAGTTGGTTTTTTGAACCTTAATGCAATTGCTGTTTTAAAGAGATTCTCAGATTTTCTTTAAGGATGCATTAGTTTGAGTGTATAATGTGAAAGCAGTGATCCCGCTGTTAGTATATACACACACATACACACACAGTGCAGTACAGTTGCCAGTAAGAATATTGGCAATTTTTGTATAATTCAAAATAAATCAAAGGGAATGCTCCTAAAGTCATACTCATGGCTTGAACTTATTTAGATTAGTTTTTTGTAGCCCAGGCTGGTCTCAAACTCATGGTGATCCTCCTGCCTCAGCCTCCGAAGTAAGTGCTAGGACTACAGGAATGCGCCACCATGCCCAGGGTCCTAGATTACTTTTTATAATGAATAGAGACTGTATCTTCTACAATATTTTCTAAAAATAGTCAAGGTAATGAGCTCTGACGTATTACATTGCTGCATTTCTAGCCTGATTTCTAATGCTGTGTCTGGGAACTGGGGATAACCCCTGTCATCGTCACAGGATCGTCGTGCTTACTACGTGGAAAGCTTTTATAGCACTGCAAAGCATCTTGCAGAGTCGGTGTCGCGTGGATTCGGTCTTTCCTGTTTTCACTTCACGCCATGCTGCTCTGCCTCTCCACAGCCACTCTGTATGAACAGCAGGGTGAAAAGGGTCACATTTTATACCTAGAGTATTTCCTGAGTATTACTTTACATGGTTCTTTCTGTACATGCCTTTATGTGAGGTAAGGACTATGTTGAGTACTTTTGTGTACAGACTTTTTATAATATTAAGTGACAATTTAGATATATAATTTTTAAACTTACGAATAATAATGTAAATGGAGGCTTTGTAAACAGATACCTGTTTTTTTAAAATTAACATGTTACCCTACATTGACTGTGTGACATTGGATAAAGAACTTAAATTTCTTGTAAGACCAGTGTTCTACTGTGTAAAGGGGGTAATACTTATCTTTCAACATTACTGATGAGTCAGTAATTTTTTGCAAAGCACTTGGAATATTGCTTTTCAGAACTTATTCTATCCTTATTTTTTTCAAACATACTAATTTCAATTTAAACATATTTGTATTATAGTCCTATTTATGTAAATTACACTGAAAATTCACAAACTTCGCAGTTCTTTCATATGCTTTATATTTTCAGTTTACTGAAATGAAAAATGTAAGAAAGAAGCTATATAACATTATTTTACTTTGTGTGTGTGGGAACCTCAGAGCTCATCAAATGTCTCAAAAACAGTCAAGAATTTATACAATACGTTTTATAATTACCTATTATATACCTGGTACTATTGTTAGATTTTAGGATATGAAGAAAACAGTTTGGAATTTTATTGAAGCTTGTGATTGTTGATGAAACATAAATAAGCAACTATACTGCAGTATCAGAAATACTGTACTAGGGGGATGAAGGCAAAGAGAGCTTTGGGCCCAGAGTGGTGCCTCCTGCCTTTTTGCGATGGAGGTGTGCATGCCAGGAGTCCCTTCTGGAGAGAGCCGGAACCTGGGGCCCCAGCTTTCTCTTTCAGGCTAAGATGATGTGGAGCCATTGGGTGTTTCTGTTTAGAGCAGCATGAATAGATTTGGCACTTCAGATAATCACCTGGAGCTGTACCTCCAAGCAGTGGGATCGGTATCAACTTTATCACAATCTACATCACTACCGTTTTTAATACCTGCTATGTATGTCACTCATGTATATATTGGCTAATTCAGTTCAGCACTTTTTAATTAGATTTTGTCACCATTGTTTTACACATACGAAAACAGACTCATAGCAGTTGAAATGAGTAACTAGACAGAAGAGAGAATATGTTTGATCAGCTACCATTTCATTTACCCTTTCATTCTTATTTCTCCAATAGAAAATAGAACTCTCTTCTCCACTAGAAATGTACTATGATGATAAATGAATGTTTAAAAATACTTGGATATCAGTATAGAGATTCCTCAAAAAAATAAAAATAGAATTCCACTCAGCCCAGCTATTCTTCTTCTAGATTTCTTCCTTCAAGAGTTAAAGACATCTTACCAAAGTGATCTCCATACCTATGTTTGTAACTGCACAACACATACTCGCTAAATCTTGGAAGTGGCCTAGTATATACATAGAAGCAGATGACTGGGTAGAGGATATGTGATATTTGTACATACTGGAGCACTACGCCATAAAGGACAAATTTGAGTCACTTGTCGGAAAATGGATGCACCTTGAGATCATAATATTGAGTGAAATAAGAAACCCAAAGTATAAATTTTTAAAACTAAAATATATTAGGAAACAGGATGGTAAATCATTTGCAAATAGGAAGGAAATCTAGAGATTGAGGGGGTACAAAGAATTAAGGTATGTTAAGTACATGCATCTACTCCCTACAATGAATGCAAACATTATGTACTACAAACATGTACTAATAAAAAATAGTAATTCTAGCTTACTGTCATTGTTTAACACTTGTGAACTGCAGTAGGATACAAAGTAAGTCTGTACCTTTGAATATGAAAGTAAATATAAAGGTTTGAGTAGTCTTTCAAAAATACCTGTATATAACCGGAAGCTGAGTGGTAGATGTAGTGTACACTCCTTTTGAGTTCTTATCTCTGACTCCTTTTTTTTTTCAGCTCAATCTGAAATCGAAGTGTCTGTCTCTGCCAGGAATATTAGGAGGTTACTCAGTTTCCAGCGGTATCTCAGATCCTCACGCTTTTTCCGTGGTACTACGGTTTCCAGTTCTCTTAACATTTTAGACGACGATTACAATGGACAAGCCAAGGTCTGTAAAGCTTTTTCAAGAAAGTGTTGTTTGATGAGTTTTCTGCAGGCCTTTGTTCCCCATATTGTACTGACTTGCATGTCGTTTTTGTGTCTGTGAGAAACAAATCGGGCCAGTTTTTCAGATGTTTTTCTTTAGAGTAGCTGTTCGTTTTATATTTAAGTGTGGCAGCACAAAGGAGATTTGAAACATAACTAAGTAGTAGATGTTTTCATTTGTGGCAACATTAGTTATGAGTAGATCAGTAAAACCCTAAATACAGTTTACAAAGGTCCCCCAAAATCTCAATGCTGGGAAGAATATTAGAGTCTAACATCCAGTCTAATATCTCTCTAGTCTGTTAGTAAGAAAACATAAGGGGCTTGGGTTCACCCAGCTAGTTCAAGGTAAACCCAGCAGCACACAAAGTTTCATGACTCTAAGTCAGATGCATTTTGTGTAGACTCTTGCATTAAAGAGAGATTTTTGAGGTTTTAGACATGTTTTAAGTAAGCCTAACTCATCTTCAAATACTTTAAAAGAAACATCTTAAGTTGAAGTTAAATAAACCTGTGTTTGACCAAATGACGATTTAAAATAATCTTTATAGGCCAGTTTTTGTAAATTTGTATAAAATAGGCTAAGGTACATTTTTAACAGTTAACATTATACTGAAAAACTTTGCTTTTCTATTTGATAAACAGTATCACTGAAAAATCGTTGTACTTTAAACGTGCAGCAAGATTCACGCTCTGCTTTTTAAACTTAGTATGTTGTTATTGGTATTATTGTTACTTGTATTATCATAATCGACAATCTCTAGTAGTATGTTAGTGTTGCTCAGGTCAGTCCATAAATGTATACCATAGTAAACTTGTAGATACAAAAATAAGTTTTTTTGAGAAAGTGCATAAAATGTTCAGGTTAAGAATATATAATGCTCCTGGTACCAAAATAAAAAGAAGAATATGTAATGCAAATCTGGGCATGGTGGTACATGCGCATAATCTCAGCACTGGGTAGGCTGAGGCAGGAGGGTAGCTATGAGTTTGAGGCCAGCCTGGGCTACACAGTGAGTTCAAAGCCGGCCCAAACTGCATAGTGAGACCTTGTTTAAAGAAAAGAAAGGATAAAGAATAGATTGTATAAAAATATTCAGTTTTTAGAATTTTTTTAGAATTCTTGTTGTATTTATTTTCTTTTGGCAAAATAAATATCATTCTAAACAGTAATGTAATAAATTCTATTATTAACTTTATAATGGTATTTAAAGTTCATAAATAAATATCCCATTGGGGATATTCTTTAAAAACTTAATAACATAATATAAGCATGATACAGTAACAGTGTCAGGGGCCTGAGTTCCAAAGCCAGATTACTGGTTTTTAGGTCCCAGCTCTCTCACTTTTCTGGCTGCACTAATAAGTTACGTTTACGTTCCCTCATCTGTGAAGTGAGGATTGGAAACAGCACCTGTTTGGATAGTGCTGTGAGTGTAAAGTACTTATGCTAGTACTTGTGTTTAGTAAGTACTCAGTACAGAGTTCTAACTCATGTTTACTAGGTTTGTAAATCTATTTTAGATCACGTAGCATACAAGTCAGGCTTCTGTGATGCTGAATTATTTCAGAATTCTTAAAAATTATTGGAACTATTGAATAAGTTGAAAGATTAATCTGACACGTACATTCATTAATTGAAAGACAGAATAATAATTTCATTTTTCCAATGGAGTTTATTTCTTTGGACGTTTTTTGTAGCTCATTGGAAAAGTCATAATTAAAAGGAGAATGGTAATTGGTATTTCTTAAAGTAAATTAGTCATTTCCCATTTCATTGACTTTTCTATAAACTATCTAAAAATGTTATTGAAAATAAATTACAGTAGGAATGTTTGGTTTTCATTTCAGTGTATGCTGGAAAAAGTTGGAAATTGGAATTTTGATATCTTTCTATTTGATAGACTAACAAATGGTAAGTGAAGAATTTTGACTTTCTGAAGTTAATATAGCCGCACATTGTACACTGTTGGTATAGCCATTGGTGGTTGGTGCTTTCTTAGGTTCTGAGCCATCTGTTGGCAGAAGAAACATCATATTGTCCCTTTTTTAGTAACTTTCTAAAAGCGAACAGAAATAATCTCACAATTTTGTATTCTTATTACTAACCATAGCAGTAATGAAAGGTCATCATCACCAAGTATGGTGGCACCCATCTATGATCCAGCAGTTCCAGGAGGCTGAGGCAGGAAGGCCAGCCTGAGCAACTTAGTGACACACTGTCTAAAACAAAGTTAAAAAACAAAAGGGCCAGAGATGTAGCTCAGAGGTAGAACACTTGCTGTGTGTGAGACACTGAGGTCAGGCCCCAGTGCCAAACCAAAGAAGTCATCATCCCCAGCATGTGGCTGGTGGGCAGCTAATGCTGGTATGGTTCACTCCCCAGGGGGTCCTGAGTTGCCAGTTTGGTTCTTTCAGATTGTGTTACAATTTGTAGTGATACTTTCAGGTCCATCCTGTGTGTGACCAGCACGGATGAGAGGTGGCTTAGCCACCTTCTGCAAGATGCCTTTCTTGCCCCAAGCACTCAGAGACCTAGCATGTTCCAGTCAGTATGGTGGTTCCTGGGGCACATGCACGGCCAACAGTCAACTGGCCTCTCACCTTTTGTCTAAACTGCTTTTTAATAGCGTGGAACACTGGAAGGTGTGCAGAGAGAATGCCTCATGTGCCTATTTGGAATGATGAATGAATGTGTGACCTACTGCTGTACTTTGATATCACCCACCTTTTTTCTTCTTTTTTACTTTAGGATAAGACTCCTTTCATAAGGAAGCCAATACAGTATGTAAAATGTACGAGTGAACACAACTTTGTTTATCTTGAGCAGTAGAGTCTTCCAGTGTCACTCCATTATTTCCGGTAGGCTGTAAGCCGCTGCGTAGAGAGAGTACCACTGCAGGCACCTTTTACTTGTGCATGCATTGTGGACAAGAAGTGGACTGGACTGACCATCACCAAAATGGTGAAAACAGTGAGGTTTTTCTTTGTTACTGCCCATTTCCCTGCCATTCCCCCACCCCCTCCTTGGTTTTTTTCTCTCCAGCCTTTTTTTGTCATTTGGTGATTAGGTGCCTGTTCCCCGCTCTGCCCCCCAGAGTGGCCTGTGGGAAAGGGTCAAATGCTGTCATACAGTTGACCTTCCCCTGGGCCTTCCGTTTAAAGTCACAGGTAGTACAACATCAGGTAACCCAGCTCCTTCTAGATCCGAGAAATACTCTTTTCCTAACGACGCAAATATCCCTTCAACTACTACCTCAAATGCAGATTAAATTAATGCTGCTTTAGCACCTTCAAGGTTTAGCCTTGTATAAACTCACAACTCAGACTGTCGTTAGGCTTCTCAGCCACCTGTCACTCATTGAAATAGTTCATTGTTCTTCTCTAGATTTTTTTTAAATGTAGGCCCTTTGTGTGTGATCAGAGATTAGTAGTATGGTTAGCGATCTTGCATACATATGCACACATACAATTATATATGTATGCCTACCTACATATAATCTTTTCCTTTCTTCCTTTTCTCCTTTCCCCTATCCCAGTTGTTCTCTTTTTGAGCACTTTCTTACCCTTTTATTATAACCTGAACAACTACTTCTAAGATAACAATATGCAATAGATGAATGAGTGTTAATTTCCTACTATTTTTTAAAAACTCTGTATCATTTCTATCCTATTTTTCTGTTTTGCTTTTTAAAATAAAAAATGCAGGCCCTGCCAATCAGTATTAGTGTGAAAGTGGAATGAGATTTGTAGTATGTAGGATCGTCAGGAGTACAGAGGTAGTGGCTATCTTCTGTATTACTTAACTGCTTTCCCTTTGATCACCTCAGTTTGAACTAGGTTCTTGGGTAGGGTGGTTGAATGGTTTCCTCTTAGAGTTTGATTCCAAATCATTAGGATTAATAAAGTTCCACCCATAGTTAGTTTCCCACCTTTGATTTCATAGGAGGTAATACAAACATTCATTTAAATATAGCATTCTTTACTTGAAGAGATATTACTGAAAAAAAGACAAAACAATTCTTTCAACTTGTGTTATATAATAGAATGCATTTCTTTAACAGCTTCTCAGCCTGCAATTAATTATAGATGACACATGTTCATTCTATCTAAGTGCATAGTGTTCCCTTCTCTTTTATTGACCGAGCACTTTCTTGTATTTCTTATTTTGGTAATTTTGGAGATTATACTGGGAGAAGACAGTAAGAGGAGGAGGAGAAGTCAGCAATTCATGCCAAAGATCAGTGTAAGTTATCTTCCACTGCCCCAGAGAGCAAGATCGTTATTGTCTTGTAGATACATTTGAGGTTCCTTCATGGTGATGAGATGAGGTAATGTGAGAGCAGGATTCAGCTTGTAGCCTCTGAAAGCTGCCAGGTTTGTGAGGACACGTGTTGCCAGTCTGTGCCGTGGTGATAGCTCTTGTCAAGGATCATTTTCTAAAAATTATCAAGGGCCACTATGTCATAGGCAGTACTGTATTTCAGTATTTTTTTTATGTGGTAGCTTTTCTATAAATATAGTTTTTGTTTTTGAGAAAGTGTTCCATTTCCATTGTTTAAAGTTCTTTGCCTTTTAACAAAATTAAGCATCTCTTGTTTTGCAAAGTTTTACTGACTTGTCTTCTTATTCACTGATATTAAAATATTTAATATTCTGTGAACTGACAGGAGAGAGGGAATGTTGCATGTGCTTTTTTAACAATATGAGTGCACTAGTTCTTGGTACTTGCCTCTAAAGTTTTTTAGGGAAGGGCATTATGTGCATCTTGTGCACCATTTGCCTGAGTTCTGAAGAGGCTATTTTCCCAGTAGGTGATAGCTTTCATAACTTATTCTAGACACTGAAAATTGGTCTTTTTTTTTCCTTGTCTTTTTGAGACAGGGTCTTGCTGTGCAGTTCAGCCTAGCTTTGAACTCACTGTGTAGCCCATTATGGTCTCGCACTCACAACAATCCTTTTGCCTCAGCCTCCCAAGTGCTGGGATTACAGACTTGTGCCACCATGTCTGGCTTGGTCATTTGTTTTCATAGGTTTGAAAAATAATTTTGAAAGAACCCAATGATAGCTTACATATACAGAATTAATATATACATCAGTCATAGCTTACTAGAAAAAAAAATAATGCAAGACGTACAAATATGTAAGAATTTACAGGATAGGTTTACAGCAGCCGCCTACAGAGTCAGATATGGAAGGGGGCAAAAGGTCTGTCTGCGTGCTGGAGAGTCTAGTCAGGGCCCTGGAGTTCACTGCAGGATCCACGTGACTCCACATCAAGAGGTCAAAGGTCTGTGCTGGAGCAGGAGATCATGTCCAGGGTGAAGGTTAAGACTCCTTCAAAAAAAACAGAAGCAAGCCTTCCTTCTTCATTTCCCTTCCCACCATTCTGGTGACAAGTCTCCTTCGGGCGGCCTTCCATACCCATAACTATGCTGATCCAGTTGAATTGGGCGTTTCTTACTCGGGTTAATTAATTATCACAGTTGATTACTTGTCAACTTGACAACTAGATACCTTTCTTTAAACCAGTCTCCAAACACAAAGGCAGGTTCATAGCCAGGTGTGGAGAACACTTTTGAAATCCCAGTACCTGTAGGCTGAGGAAGGAGGATCACTGTAAGTTCGAGGCCAGCCTGGATTATATAGCAAGGCCCTGTCTCAAATTCCCCCCACCAAAAAAAAAAGCCAGGTATGGTGGTGTGCATCTGTAATGCCAGCATTCAGGAGGCTGAGGCAGGAGGATCACTGCAAGTTCAAGATCAGCCTGGGCTACAAAATGAGCTCAAGGTCAGCCTAAACTAGTGAGACCTTGTCTCACCAAAAAAAAAAACAACAACAAAAAAATCAAATAACCAAAGAAAGAGAGTGACAAGTTCATAATTATCCTGCATATGATCCAAAATGCAGTAATTCCCTCCCTAGAATAGAAGCACATTTTCTTTGGGTGATGTTTATACCTAATACTCTTAGCTTAAGTATTATAGCATAGGTTTAACAATACTTAAGAATCAATATTAAGTGTATCAAAATTATATTACAAAGGAAGCATATTAGAAAAGAACTGTTAAAATTACAGTCCCTGTTTCTGTAGACGATCATGGGGTCACAGCTGGTATGTAGAAGTACCTTCCTGTGCTACCCATTCTGTATTCCCTTTGCCTTCGGAAAGCATCTCAGAAGGTCTTTATATTTTCCCTGACAGGGTGACCCATACTTTCATTCCCGAAGGTCCTGGACCATTTGTCCTTCTGCCTGGATTGGATCATCATAGTTTCCCACTGACTTTAGTAATAGGAATGGTCATAGAAGAGGTGCCCTCTGGAAGCCTTACACTCCACATATATTCTTCCTTCCCTCCATTGTTGAGTAACAGTCTAATTTCCTTTTGATGGTCTGTCAAAGCTGTAACTGTCTTTTTAGCTTGTTTACCAAGAGGCATGAGGAGACCAAAATGACCACAAAGAAGTTTTAGCACCCAGGTTAGTGGTACCATTGTTGTGCTTCTTGACACAAGCCTTCCTCACTCTGAAACTGAGACTTCTAAGCCAGCAGAGCATAAGGGCACGAGAACAGGATGCTGGTGGGTCACTAGAGGTAATTCTGAGTGGTACCATTCCCACTTCCACCACTTGACTCCTGGACCCATGAATCCTGGTTATGGAAGAAGACACAGTATCAGATAGTGAACACTGATTCATAGTATATACAGCCTTTGAAGAACCTTACCTCAGTCCTAAAAGATGTTGCCACCCAGCCGACACTGTAACTATGACTTCAAAAGACCATTCCATCTTCCTGTGAATTCAGCCACTTCTCGATGGTAGGGAGCATGGTAATACCAGTGAATCCCATGAGCCTGAGCCCACTGCCTGCTTTGGCCATAAAATGTGTTCCTTAGTGAAAGGCAGTGTTGGCGTGGAATTCTGTGACAGTGGACAAAGCATTCCCTGAGTCCACAGATGGTAGTTTTCCCGGAAGCATTGTGTGCAGGAAAGGAAAATCCATGTCCAAAATAGGTAACTATACCAGTAAGGACAAAGCACAAAGTCCTTGCCATGACTGAGACGGTCCAGGGAATGCTACCATATCGGGGACTCAGTGTAGGTCTCTGCTGTGGCAAACTGGGCATTCAGCAGTGGCTGTAGCCAGATAAGCCTTGGTGAGAGGGAGTCCATGTGTAACCTCCATTCCTGCCACTGTGGCCACTCTGTTCATGAGCCCATTGGAGAATGACGGGTGGCTGAAGAAAGAGGTTGACCACTATATACAGAACAGGTCACCTTATCCACTTGATTGTTAAAGTTCTGTTCTGCTGAGATCACTTTTCGGTGAGCATTTACAGAGATAAAAATGTTTTTACATCCTCTGCTCATATAGAGAGGTCTATACACATATCTTTTCCACAGATACCTTTATCACCAATTTTCCAGTTATATCCCTTCCAAATACCTGACCATCCCGCCAGACCACTGACTATAGCCCTTGAATCAGTATACAATCGCATGTGTGGCCATTTTTCCTTTCAGGCAAAATGTGTACTACCCGGCGCACTGCCCAAGTTTTGCCCCTGTAAAGATTTCCTTTCACCACTGTCCACACTGTGCATCAGGGATGTCTTCGAAAGGGGCTGCACTGCTACAGCTGTCCACTAGCAAGTAGTGCCTGGATAATGTGCAGAGCCATCCATAAACCAGGCCCTAACTTTCTTTTCCTCTGGCAGCTGATCATGTGGTACAACCCACGAGGCCACTGATGCATGCTGGGAAAGAAGACAGTATAGCAGGAGTAGGAGCCATGGGCATTTGGGCAAGTTCCTCATGTAATTTGCTTGTATTCTTAGGACCTACTCCGGTTCGATCACATGTGGACTGTTTCTCTGTGCGTCCAGCCTTATGATTCCGTGGATCAGATAATAGCTCATGATAGACAACTCAAGTCATGTGGTAACCTGGTGTCCTGTTTCCACTAAGGCCCAGTAGCAGGCCAAGAGCTGTAGTCTCTGCAGATGCTGCTGCAAAACCCTAAAAATCTCTGCAGTTCATCTTTAAGGGCCTTTAAGGCTCCCTGTGTACTTCCGTTTGGGGAACACATGCATGTCAGACCATTCTGATCATTTTTCTGCTTGTGCTGACCATTACAGTGAGGGCATGCACCTTGCCTTTGAAGATTAAGTGGTGCCACTTGACGCCTGCCACTCCAGGATGCAGTCAAACCCACTGCCCTTACATTTACTGCAGTCCCTACGATAAGGTCTGGCATGCAGAGAAGAACAGTGATGGGGCTCTTTCGGGGACGCTGGTCCTCCCCTTAGTGGTGTACATTTTCTGGATCATTCCAGGGGCAGATTAGGTTAGACATGAAAAATTCACTGCGGCATTCTCATTTGCCTAAGGCCCTGAATCCCCTCATCAGCAGTAAACCGTGGACTATCAGGCATCTCAAACTCATTCACACTGGGCCATCTTTTGAGCCATACTACTGCCAGTAAGCCAAACTATTAACATCTTTTTTTACTCCACGAACTGCTTATGGGCTCATATTGACAGACTCAGCCTGATCCAGGTTTGTGTTTTCTCCACCTTTATTCCACATCTGTAAATCCAATCCCACACTTGCTCATCAAGCCTCTATTTTTAAGAGTTAGAAAACTCAAGAAGTTTGTTGGGAGAGTAACAGACCTCCTCATGGGTCACACTGAGTACCGCACTCTTAGGACCCTTCTGTGATTTGAGCCTGGTTATAAGTGGGTGGTGGGGTGGGTCCTGAGGAGTGCCAGCGTTATCAGCTTGGTCAACACAGGTCTGGTTTCCTTGGGTCTATGAGGAGAGGCCAACACAGGGATGCTGGGAGGATGACTCCGCTCCTGTGGGTAGGGAAATGGCTTCCTCCAGAAAAATAATCTCAGAGTGCAGGAGCTGAATATCCTCAGCCTCAACAGGCTCTTCCTGAACATCTCCATCCCAGTTTACGGGATTCCACTCTTTTCCAGTAAGTGCCCCCGCTTCACTTCAGGTGACTAACGTTCACGGCTGTGCTTCAGCAAACTGAGCTGTGAGGGCCTGTGTCTAGGTTTCTGCAGTTTCAGCTCTGTGACCGAAGGACAGGAGATGGCCTTTCAGGGGACACTTAGAAACTTGTACATTTTTTGTGTGTGTTTCTTGAGCTGGGAATTTGAGTCCTTGAGCTCTTTATTTTCCTTTATTAATTTGTTGTTAGAAGATTTTAGATTTCCTAAAAATGTTTTGACTTGTTGTTTAACTTCATTATTTTGTCCAGAGGTGCTGAGAGCAGCCAGCCAGCATCATATTTCCCAGTCTGCCAAAAATATTCAAAAGTTTCATATATGAAGTTGCTAAATTCCTTAATTTCACAAGTGGTGAATTAGCATAATCAAACGGGTCTACATTGCACCAAGGACTATCAGTATTCCTCACTGTATCAGGAGAGACCATGGCGTCTTTAGGTCTCATCAAATTAGAGAGCCAAGTCCAAGAACCCTTAAGGCCATTAAACAATTTCATCTTTACAATTCTGCTTCTCAGGAACTACTCCTGGTGCCAAAATCTGTTCAGTCAGTGCTTCCTGGAGAAGCAGATTTAATGTAAGGTGTAAAAATATGTAAGAATTTACAAGATTTACTTATAGTACCCTCCCACGAAGTCAGAGGTGGAAAAATGCAAACTGTGCCTGCCCACTTGAAAGCCAGAGGCTCCAGTCAAAGGCCGGGCACTCACGGCAGTGACCCACGTGATTCTGTGCTGGAAGGCCGAAGGGTCTGTGATGGAAGGGTGCAGGGTCTGTTCTAGAGGCTGAGAGCTTGCACTGGAGGCCAAGAGACGATGTCCAGGGTGAAGGTGGAGACTGGAGCTCCGCTGAAGAAACAGAAGCCAGTCTTCTTCATTTCTGTTTTACAGCATTCAGGCACCAAGCTACCCTACAGTGGCTCTTCCATAGCTAGAACTATGCTGATTCAGTTTAGTTGGGCATTTCTTACTCAAGCTGACACAGTTAACTAACCCACCAACAAGGGGTCGGCTACTATAGTAGTAACCACTGCAACAGCTCAGTGCTTCAGAGTGGTTCTCAAACTGTCTGGGCTCCTGTTTGTTCCAGAAGTGACAGCAGGACTTGAATGCATTTTAACATTGATTTTCTTAAAAATAAAATACTTCAACTGTTTTTTCCTTTCTATGTGAACGTTATATGTTAGGTATTCTTTAAAGGACACGTTAGAAAAGAATAAATGCAACCATATTTTTTTTTAAGTGCTTTGGAAAGTTGAATCAACATTCAGTGTGGGGCCATTTTCAAAGTTTTCTACTATTGATTCAAGTTATTTTGGTGTCGTTTAGAAAATCAGCCTATTTGAAACAATACTTACGTTTTAGTTTCTTGATTATGGAAAACTAAAACAACAAGACATTTTCTTATTAGAATAAAACAAAAACATTTAAAGTTCATCACTGATAAAATAAGAATACACACATTTTAGGTAGACCAAAAGTAGGAATTAGTACTGTCTTTACATGTTGTTTATTGAAAATCCCTTTTTTTATTGTTGTGTTGTTTTTGTGCTGTAAGACAGGGTCTGTAGTTCAGCCTAGCCTTGAGCTCACTATGTAGCCCAGGGCCTTGCATGCATGGCAATCCTCCTGTCTCAGCCTCCCAACTTCTAGGTTTGCAGTTGTGTGCCACCACACCCAGCGTTCAAAATCCATGTTTAAAAGCAGAGTGTAATCAATGTATTTCCTACTAATGTAATATTTCTTTTTTCTTTTTAGGAAATAGTCTAGTAAGTTTAACCTTTCATTTATTTAGTCTTCATGGACTAATAGAATACTTCCATTTAGATATGATGAAACTTCGTAGGTTTTTAGGTAAGTGATTCAAACCTACTTAACCATAAAAAGATTTATACAGAACTTATTTAACTTAGCAGTTTTATTAGGTAGCTACTGCTCTGTTACAATCAAATTTAGAGGCTTCAAAAACACATGTACAATTGTGCACCACGTGATATTTTGATCAGTGACCAACTGCACATGTCATGGTGCTCCCATGATATACCCTCTAGTGGCATCACATACCCATCTTAGTTTGTACAAGTACATTCTATGACTTTTGCACAATGAAATCACCTAACTGCACATCTCAGGATGTGTTCTGTTGTTTAGTGATGAAAGACTATGCATATGAATTGTAAGGTGATTACTGTCTCTGATTCTGAACAATTTTAGTTGGGCAATGAGGGGGTAACATAATTATCAGTTTTTAATGAGTGCATGTGACCCATTGTAAAATTGGAATCATTGCTTATTATAAAGTTGGGGTCATTTTTTTTCTTTGATGTAGTTATGATTCAAGAAGATTACCACAGTCAGAATCCTTACCACAATGCAGTCCATGCTGCAGATGTTACTCAGGCCATGCACTGTTACTTAAAAGAACCTAAGGTAAGAGGTTGACTTTTACTTTAGGCCAATAGTATTAGATTTCTTTGGGTGTACTTTATCTTAAGTTAGTTACTCAAAATCAGAAGTTCTTCCTTCATGAAGATGAGATCCAGTTTGAGCTTCTAAATGTGGCCATGTTTGTAACTGCAACAAGTAGAGAACTGGGGTGGTTGTTGAGAGAGAGGGTGAAGAATCCCAGGCAGACCCAGATCCCATGAAACCTTGAGCAGTGAAGACACTGGTATTTACAGTGAGTGCCAAGGGGGCAGGGACCGCCTTGTTGTCATTCAGTGAATAAACGGGAAGCTAAGGAAAGCCCTGGGGTGCTAGAAAACTGTCTTGGCTGTGGTGTGAAACTAAAGCAGACAAGACCAGAAGCATGAATCTGTCAGGAGCGACTTCAGTGCTCCATCCAAGAGAGCCCGGTGACCTTGGAGGAGGATAGAGGCAGGTGAACAGGGTGTGGTCTAGAATTAGTATGAACATCTCAAGGAAGGAAAAAGAGAAGTCAGTGAAGACTGGTTGGGCAGTTGAGTAGAAGGTAGTAGTCTTCAATAACAGGAAAATGTAGAACAGGGGTGGGGCTGGTAGGGATAATGAGTATCATTTTGTGTACGCGGAGTGAAATGGATCTGTGTGCAGATGAAGATGTCTACTAGCTGGTTAAGAATCCAAAGAAGAGAATCACAGTTGAGATATAGATTTGGGAATTGTCAGCTGTAGAAGTTATTAGAAGCCATCTGCCCATAGAGGTCTTCTTTTCCATAAGGTCCTAAAATTGCATCTGCCCACTGCTGGCACTGTTTAGTACCATTTTCTCCCTGGACCTCCCATCTGGCTGGATGTTAGGAGGAAAGTATGCTGATGAAACTGGATCATACCAAGTGATGCTATGAGAACAGAGCCAATCATTTTATCTTCTGAGAGACAATGGTGGACATGAAAATATCTGTTTTTAAAATATATGAGTCATGACATTTAAAAAATCATCTTTATTGTATTGTTACATACAAAACAATTTATACATTTTATATTGAAGTTTTAACAAAAGTGTACTCATAAGTGCCCTAATTTTTTAATTGAATTTTTAAAAATCTATGTGCCAATCCTGAGACCTCTGCTCGAGATTGTTATGGAAGAAATTGATAAGGAATCACAATGTAGGTTGGGAAATGAAATGAAGATTTCTATGGGGCTCAGAGGAGGGGACTGGACAGGAAGGGCTTCTCCCACAAGCCAGCCCAAATGAGGCAAGACCAACAGGAAAGCGGGGTGATGCCATCGACCAGGGTAAGGGAGACCTGTGCATAAATGATCCAAACATGGTTTTCAACAGTTTTGCCAAGTAGCTCTATAACTCCGATAAGATAATGTTAGACACTTACCACCATTAACAAATTCAGCAAACTAATCAGAACTTCAGTGAAGGATATAGATAAATCACTGAGTCCTAAATTCAGCAACTCTTTTCTTCCCTTATCATAGTTCACATTTTAAAATGGTTACTCAAAGTGGGGCTTGTTTTGTTTTGTTTTGTTTTGTTTTTTGAGACAGGGTCTCGTAGTTCAGGCTGGCCTTGAACTCACTCTGTAGCCTAGTCTGGCCTCAAAGTGCAGTCATCTTGCCTCAGCCTCCCAAGAGCTGGGATTACAGGTGTCCACCACCACGTCTGGCCAGTTATTCGGTTTTTAAAGTGAGCGCTAAAATTTGGAGGCATTAAGACTATTTCTTCTGGGTGTGGTGGCACACGCCACTCAGGAATCTGGGCCGGAGGATTGCTGTGAGTTCAAGGCTAGCCTGGGCCACTTAGAGAGTTTGAGGCCAGCCTGCACTATAAAGTGAGACCCTGCCTCAAAAAACAAAACAAAACAAAAAAAAAAGATTATATCTCCTTTATACCCTGGGCCTTTACTGGGCATCACAGTTTTTTAGTGTTTTCATTCATTATCAGTACGTATTCACTGGAGCATCTGCTGCATGCTAGGCACTGGCCTGGGAACAAACCAGGAAAGGCCCTTGTCTCCATGAGGCAGTCATTAAACAAATAAATAAGATTTTGACGTAGCCTCCAATAATTATTGCTCTGGAGAAAGCAAAACATATGGTGTTCAGGAGAGTGACTGTGTGCAGTGCAGGAACTTAAAATTTTAGACGAAATGATCAGAAACCACTTAAACGGAGGAGTCAGCCACAGAAAAAGCCACAGAGGGAGTGGGAACCAGAAAAGCTTAAATAGGTGTGTTTAGTGAAAACTTGGTCTTTAGCTTTTATACCTTATGATTTATATGAGAGAGCTAAATATTGTACTCTTACCTGAGAAAATATTTTAAGCCAGAGAAATTACTAGAAACATATGGAGACCCTTCTCTCACTACGTCCATCACCACTGTTACTGTTCGATGTCAGGGCTGAATTTACATGGTTACACATTTCTTTTGGGTGAACCTAATGTCCCTGTGATTTCATAGTTGTCAGCTAAAGAAATCGTGTTTTTTAAAGATTTCCTACTTTAATGTTTATCTTCATGCTTACATATAGTTTTAAGATAGCTGTTGTATAGTCTCTGCTCAGTATTCTTGGCAAGTTGGTTCCAGAACCCCTTCTTCCCACAGTTAGTTCTCTAATCCTTACATAAAATGGCATCATGTTTGCATGTAACCTGTGTGCTTTCTCCCATGTACATACATTAAATCAGGTCTAGATTGCTTATAATATCTAATGAATGCTATTTAAATAAGTATCATACTATCCTATTTAGGGAATGGTGTCAACAAAACTAGTAAATATTCAGTAGAGACGCAGTTCCCCCCCCCCAAATATGTTAGATCCAAGGTTATTGAATTTTTAGGTGCAAAACCCACAGATACGGAGGACCAACTATACCTAATTAATACACACCAAAAACAGGCCTAGATAAACAGTTTTATTTATGAGCCAGGGATTTAGCTGAGTGGTACAGTGCTTGCCTGGCAAGCATGAGGTCCTGAGTTTGAGTCCTAGTATCCCCCACCCACAAAAAAAGTACATTTACACATGTTCCAGAGATAAGCAAACGAGCTTGAATGTGAGACCTTTAGATATTGCTCTGCTTGTCCCTGGCAGCTGACCTAAGAGCCTGTCTCGCCACCTCCCCCGCTTTCATGTTAGCCAGTCTGGTGATAATTGAATTGTTTTTACTGTGGATGTGCATTTATCCATGCACTGAGTATGTGTCAAAAAACATGCTAGTTGCTAGTCTTACTCACAAAAATGTGAATCAGAAGGAGTTTTGACCTCTGGAGTGTTAGTTGCGGAGCATGTTGGAACCTATTGTAGAAGCCACAAGAATGTCAGCCCCTGTCTGTTCACTAAAACAATGCCAGCTCATGGTGTACAACTCAGTTATGTCATTAACGAGCAGGTGTTTCTGTATGGTCTTTAGGATTGACTAGGTTTACTATAACTGTTTTCTCTGTTTTTAGACCTCTAGATTGTTCCTGATTTTACTGTGACAGTTCTCAGGATAGAAGCTTCCCTGTGCTTTTCTTTCAGTAAATTCTCCAGACTGACGTATGACAGTCTGGACATGAGCTGGCCCGGTGACTCACACCTCTTACCCAGCTACTTAGGAGGCTGAGGCAGGAGGGTTATAAATTTGAGGCCAATCTGAGCAACATAGCAAGACCCTATCTCAAAATAAAGCATAATAAAATGAAATGGGCTGGGAAAGTAGCTCAGTGGTGAAGCACTTGGCCTAGCATATAGAAAGCCCTGGTTCAATCCACAATACTGTCAAAAATAATAATAAAGCACCTAGATACTTTATAAATCAATACTCTCCTTGGTGAAAGCATCACTTATTTTTTTCCCTTAACAAGGCATCAATATCTGTTACCTTCTTTTGAGTATCAGATTTTTTTTTTTTTTAGGACTTCAAAGGAATGAAAAGAAAAAAATTTCACTTTACTTTTTTGTTTGTTTTCTTTTTCTCTGTTTTCCCCCCCAGACAGGGTCTCACTCTGCAGTTCAGATTGGCCTTGAGCTTACTTGGTAGCCCAGGCTGGTCTCAAACTCAACAGGATCCTCCTGCCTCAACCTCCTGAGTGCTGGGATTACAGGCATGTGCCACCCACGCATGGCTGCACTTTGTTTTGTGTTTAGAATTATTTTGTTCTTTATAATTCTTCTTTGGGCTAATGCCTGTTTAGGCCTTTGTTGTTTCCTAGAAGTATTCTCTGTAGCATATTGGGTTTTAATTTCAAATATGGGTTATTTTTCCTATTACATCATAGCTGCTGAAGCTATTTTGAAATCAACTAAAGTCTTGTGTTAGATTTAGATACTTACAATAACCATTACAGTGGAGAATCAACACAATGTTAGCGAACTATGAAAATAGTGAGTTTTTTTCATTGAATAAAGGAAAACTCATCCAAGTTTCCTATTTTGTTGAAAGTGGACCTTGATGATAGCTTTGCACCTACAAGTAAAATTTGACTTTCATATTCATTAACTGATTCACAGTGTCTTCTTACAAGACTTATTATCAGGTACTACCAGGTATTAGAATAGAATAAAAATAACATTTGCCTTTCTAAAATCCACTCTAAAAAGTTGTATTACCATCATTTAATTGTCTTTGTTATAATATTCAGTTTCTTTCTACTGAAAGATTGTGTTTTGTTTTGTTTTTGGTACCAGGGATCAAACTCACAACCTTGTGCTTGCCAGGCAGGTGCTGTGCCGCTGAGCTAAATCCCAAGCCCCTGAAAGATTGTTTTTTACAAGCACAATAGTTACTATATTTTTACAGCCACTTTCTTATACTTTGCCTATGTGGTTTGTTTTCAAACTTTATTTCCACAGAATGTTTAAAACTTCAGTTGCTGCTTCTCATGTTTCTGCTTTTATTGGTTAATTCTTCATGTGATATTGTGTGAAATCAAAGAGTTTTATAATAAATCTGATTCTGGATTATTGTATTCACCCCTGACGATATATATGGTTCCCGCCACTTCCACTCCTAGATAGCACTAGACTGGCACCTTTAATACCTGGCTTAATAAATTGTATGCGTATTAGATGCACACACCCAAACCACTATTATGTGTCAGAAGAGGATTGCTAGATATGCCGTGTGCCTTTGTTCATCTTGATTAGTAAACAGCGCTTTAAAAAATCTGTTTTAAAATACTTTTTCATATCTTCATGAGATATGCATTCTCTTCACCATCTTCTCTGTATTTATTATTGAGCTTGTTTTCCATGTACCAACTCTATATAATATAAAATTAAAGAGTACACATTTTCTGTCTTCAAACAACTTATAGTTTCTGAGGAAATTCAGGCCATTAGTGACTTATAACTGAGATAAACTTAACACAGGGAGTTATGAAGAAATGACTCATTTTAACAGAAAGAAAATAATTGAATTTGAATCTAAATTTACTTTCTTCTCATGTAAACTTTTTTCAATTTTTATCTTTGCTTTATAATATGTAATATATGTTAGGTCAGTATCAGAATGTATAAATAAATTACCTGTCTTAGTGATATATGCTCAAAAATTTTCACCGTCAGGGTGTAGGATGTAAACATTTGGAGTGTGTTATCCAAAAATAAGCCTAAATATACACATACTCAGAGAATACTGTCACAGCAGGACCCGTGAAGTGCTGCAGGATTCACACCATTCCTGTGCTGGGCGAGGGGCTACAGGGCACGAGGAGTGTGGCCACGGCATGGCGGCTTCTGCTCGCAGGGTCCCTGAGCAGCTTCCTTAAGCACAACATGGTGACCGTGCCTTTCAGATTAAATCACTGAAACACAGTGATCAGTTCATCAATAGATAAAGACCCTCAGAATTACAGTCTTCTATTTGGTAATGGCTACAGGAATAAAAAATACACAAGCCTTTGTTATTTTGAGGCCACTGTTTCTCAAGAATAATAATTTATACTTTAGCTGCCATTTTAGCAAATATATTAAAATAAAGGAGTGTATGGATGAGCTCTGTAAACTGCTTAAGGGCAGGGACACAGATATGCTGGTGTCTGATGGGAGGCCACGTCAGGAAGGTACTTGGTGGTGTCAGTGAGCAGTCGGCCTGGGGGAAGAACCAACTGAGATGGGAGAAGAGTCAGTAACCTAACACTGTTCTCCTGGCGTAGGGCTTAAGTATGTTTGTAATTAATTATTCTTTTGTCATGCTTCAGCTTGCCAATTCTGTAACCCCTTGGGACGTCCTGCTGAGCTTAATTGCAGCTGCCACTCATGATCTGGATCATCCAGGTGTCAATCAACCCTTCCTTATTAAAACTAACCATTACTTGGCAACTTTATACAAGGTTAGTGCACCCGTACCTTCTACATTTAATGATTGTTCGTTCTAGAATAAATGTTTCATGTTTTGAAGAAATGAAAATAGGAAAATAAGTTCTCAGTGAATGTTAGAATTTTAACAGATTAATTTTATTGACATATAATTCTTCATGTTCAGAAAGATGCTTGCCATTAAATAACTAAGAAACATTTCTTGTAGAATACCTCAGTACTGGAAAATCACCACTGGAGATCTGCAGTGGGCTTATTGAGAGAATCTGGTTTATTCTCACATCTACCATTAGAAAGCAGGTAGGTTGGATTAACACAAATTGAATTTGTAGTCAACTACGGAAATTAGGTTGGCAGAGAAATTTATAACTATATTATTATGTTAAACTATTCCATAGTTTCCAGGTTGTTAAATTTAATCAATAAATTACAAATTATAAATTTTTAATTATATATTATATATAAAATTATAAATTTTTAAAATGTATATCAGAATTTTAATTATTTAACCCTATTCAGTAGTTCAGTCAGTAATATTTTAATGGATTTTTAAATGAAAGACTATTCCATGAATTTTAGTACCATAAATTTCACTGTAAATATACAGTGATTCAATGCTTATGTAGCACTTATGTATATAGATAGATAGTACATATTTCCACTTTAGACTTAGCTGAATAAACCCATAAGGTGAATTGCACAGGAGGTAAACATTTTCTGTAATAAATAGATTAATTAAAATCTGTCTTTGGAAATTTTCAAAATGGATTAAAAGGTAAAGATAATGTTTATATCCTTGAAAACATAGTCTTAAAGACATTTTTGGAGCTATGAGACAAAATAATGAATCAACAGAATAATAAAATATTCTTAAAAATAATGTTAAGTGGCCCATTTGAGGGAGAATAGCCAAAGCATTAATATAAACTAGCCTAACATGATGGGGATACAAATACCTCACCCCACTGCCACAGCATTGTCCATAAACAAGAGCTTTTCCAGGTGCCACATTGGGGGAAGACTCCCTTTAGAAAACGACAGCTGGGCATGGTGGCACACACCTGTAATCTGAGCACTAAGGAGGCAGAGGCAGGAGGATCACTGTGAGTTTGAGGCCAACCTGAACTGCATAGTGAAACCCCACCTCAAGAAGACAGAGGGCGGTGAGGAGAGGAAGGAAGGAAGACAGACAGACCAACATGCGGGTCATGCTCCAAGTCAAGCAAAAGGGTGAAACATACAAACTGATGTTCAGATTTTAAAATTTACACTGTTTTTCCTCTTTCCTTTCATAATTTAAAACCACTTAAAATTGTTTTGTGTAATGACTATAAGGAAAAAGCTGGACTGTATTTTTTTATCTTTTTAACTCTTTACTCATGGTTACCATTTGGAGTATGACAATACTTCTGGTAAGTAAAACAATTTCATGCCGTAGTACAGATATAAACCATCTGGTTATTTGGATATCTAAATTATACTTTTTATTAAGGCAAATTTAAATGCTGCTTCAATATTCACTTTTATATATGTCCTGTTTTATATATGATTAACCTTGTTTAATTCATAGATTTAATAAAAATAAAAACTTAAAAAATACTACTTAATAGCATATTTTATGTTTTTTTCATATAGGGCTTTTACTTACCCAATATTGTGCTTTAATATATTTGACAGCTCTTTACTTATAGAAAGATTTGCTACTATAGCCTGTTAAAACGGAAGACAGGAATTTTTTAAGTGTGTTTCTCCTGTTACTTGACATGGGCAGTTTTTGAGATGACATAATATATTTGTTATTTGGGTTAACATGTTACCGTTTTCCTTACAGAAAATTTGGATGTCCATATACAGATAATTGATTCTTGAGTTGACACTGAAAATTTAGTCAAATATAAATGTTACTAAATTGTTTAGTTGGAATTTCATTAAAATTTCAGCAGATATCTTAGTCAAATTTTCATCAGAACTTAGTCTAAAGTGGTCAGGTGCTGAACAGGCTAGTATTCTCTCCATTTTCAATCTTCTTTCTGCCTTTCGAATCTCAGACCCCAAAAAGAGAAACCAACACCATTTACCTTCAGCACACTTTTCCAGCAAAAAAACCCTAGCAAAGAATTTTTTCAGACAACATAAAATATTGATTTTTTTTTTTTAAACAATTCCATCTTGGCTAGTAGGATAAAGGCACTCCTTTTGGAATGTTCGCATATTGGTACAAACTCTTGGTTTTAGTTTTGATTACTATGATAGTTATTTAATGCAATCTTTAAAATACATCTTTTGTGATAAATTGTAAATTAAATGGCAGTTACAGTATCTTAGAGCTCTATGGAATTCCAAATTCTATAAATTTACAAGAATTATTTAATTAAAATTCTTATATTTTTCTTTATATACTCTAATTCCAGGCAACAAATGGAGACTCAGATAGGTGCTTTGATCCTAGCCACAGACATCAGCCGCCAGAACGAGTACCTGTCTTTGTTTAGGTCCCATTTGGATAGAGGTGACTTATGCCTCGAAGATGCCAGACATAGGCATTTGGTTTTACAGGTAAAGTGGAGCTTGGAAAGATTGTATTTCCAGGGTTATCACGAGACTATTAGAATAAAAATGAAATATTACAGCATAGCTTTTCAGAGTGGTTGAACTGGGATAACTGAAGAGTTTTCTTCAATTACCCCTCATACTTTCTAGAACATCACTGGCAAACCTGCCGTCTGAGAAACCATTGTTGGTGTTTTGGTATTTTTCATGCTTAAGGTTTCTTACAAAGCTGAGCATGGTAGATACATTTGTAATCCCAGCACTCGGGAAGCTGAGGCAGTAGCATCACTGTGAGTGCAGGCCCAGTCTGGGCTACATAGCCTGCGTTACACTGTGAGACCCTGTCTCAAAAAACAAAAAAAAAAAAAAGATTTTTGATGAAAAAGAAAATTTCTAATGTATTTCCACATGTGAAAAATGGATAAGGAAATAGGTTATTTCTTTCTAGCTTTCTAATTTATATTTATGGATAATCCAATCATAGTGGCTGGCCGTTCAGGATTTCCAAGCATGGATAGATAACACAAGCTAGCAGCCTTACAGTGTCTTCGTCAGCATTGCTGAAAAAATAATGGGCAGATCCAACAGTATCATACAATTAGTATAAAAGACAATGATTTTCTGTTAAAGTACTTTCTTTTTCTTTCTTTCTTTTAAATTTGTTTGGTTCTGGGGAGTGAACCAAGGATTTCATGCATGCTAAGAATAAACTGTATTTTACCACTGAGCAATATTCCAGCTCTTTTTAAAGTGTTTTTCCTCCTTTATTAGAGTATGCCAAAATGTAGTACAATTGAGATGTTACTTTTTTCTTAACACAATGTTAATATTTTGTTGGCTAGATGGCTTTGAAATGTGCTGATATTTGTAACCCATGCCGGACCTGGGAATTAAGTAAGCAGTGGAGTGAAAAAGTAACAGAGGAATTCTTCCACCAAGGCAAGTTGCAGCATCAAGTGATAATGTTTCAGTTCATACTTTTGCCTCATAGGAATAAAATAAGAACTCAGCCATTCATAAGCGTCTTGGAGTACTTGATATTTTAAGCAGCAATTCACAGTATGTAGCCGGTAATGTAAAAATGGAGCATCTGTTTTGAAAATTAACAGTCCCCTTTTGGAATGATCAGATATATGTATGTTTATGTATTGGCATGTGTAGAGTAAGCTAGAAAGTGTGCTGTCCAGAGAGCTCTCTCTGAACCTGCTCCACCCTTTGTCATTGTGGGGGGCTTGGCCAAATGAACAGCGTTCCGTGATCCAGAGCTGGTATGGTCATTTCATGCCGCCTTCCTTTCTAAAAATCTAAGATTTAAACTAATCTGCTGAGAGAATTACAGTTGGAGGGGGGAGTAATACCAAATAAAAGTTTTTATTTCCTCCATTTAAATAAATATATCAATTTGGCAACCTTAAACTTTAAAAAGAACTAATTGAGAAGCCATCCTCTCATGAGAATTAAATTCTGAGGAATAACAGGTGTGACAAACACATTAGTTGTGTATTTAACCAATAGATACGTTCCATTTTAACAATTCTTTTTTTGATTCATAGGAGATATAGAAAAAAAGTACCATTTGAGTGTGAGTCCACTTTGTGATCGTCAGACTGAATCTATTGCCAACATTCAGATTGGTAACTATACATATTTAGATATAGTTGATTATAAAGATGCCACTTATTTTATCAAGAAGTAAAATGCATTTAAAATATGAAATACTAAAATCACATTCACTTCTTTTTAAAATAATTGAGGAAAATTTACCTTTGTTTTCTTTTGTTTGCCTTCAGTCTGGGCCCTGCCCGGCCTTCCCATCTGTCTCCTAGACTGCGTCTCCTGTCCTCCTGCAGAGGCAGTTAGTCTTTCTCTTCCAGGCTTCTTCTGCAGTGGTTAGATGACTCTCAGAGCCTCACTGCACTGTTGGTTGTATATCTTAAAGCCTTGCATGCACCTGGAAGCAGCACTTGAGAACTGTTTGTTGAATGGACTACAGCTGATAGAAAGCCCAGGGAAATGCTCTGTGATAGCAGGATTGCAGCTTTAGGAAAATGTACAAAAGGTCAATTGTGATTGCAAGTATCAGGAGTTGATTGTAAAGCAGGGAACAGTAAGGAGAAATAGCCCAAGAGAAGAATGTAGTTTCGACGCCTGGTGTGGAGGGAGCCTTTGAGCATTGGGTTGAGCTTAGCAAAATGCGTACACAAACTTCCGAAAGGTAGTTTCTAGAACAGCAGAAGATGGCACAGTCCTGCGTCATAACACGCGGAAAGGAGTCCGTGCTCAGAGTTATAATTCAGGAACATAATTCTCACGTCATGATTGCAAAGATCCTTTCAGGGAGGAAAGCAGGTTGTGACTGATCTGACTGCAGCAGGCCAGGAGGGAGAAGCTGGGGAGAGTGACACACCGGAGCGGCAGGGCGCTCACGTCCTCAGGAGGGCCCGTCTGGTGCTCGGGATGCTGAGGTCCCAAAGGAGGGCTTTTCTTACTGGGAAAATAAATCAGTTAAGAAACAGATCTGGGGCTGGAGATTCAGCCTAGTGGCATAAGTGCTTGCCTTGCAAGTGCACAGTCCTGAGTTTGATCCCTGGTACAAAAAACAAAAACAAAAAAACCAGATCTGCTCTGTTTTGATTCTTAAATAGGATGACTTTTAAAAGCAAAAGAACAGATGAAATGTGGCTGAAAAGAAATTGAACTGAAGATAGGTGAATGGGTATACTCACTGTAGCTTCTTTACATAAATGTCTTTTTGCCTGAGTAAATTACTCCCTAGTTTAATGTGATAACTTGCAAGTGAGCTTTTTAAAAAAAAAAAAGTACAGTTTATATGTAAAAGCTTGGTTCTTTATAAAACGGTTCCTCTCAAAATATGGTCCTGTCTGTGTCGGGCATTTCCAGACTGGGTTGTCAGAGGGACAAGAATAAGGTTCATGATGATGGCACTTGACATGTACTGACTCTACAACCACCCTCGGAGGCAAGTGCTGCTTTAAGTACTCCTTTTACAATTTCACAGTTTCAGTTTCAATTAACAAGTGTGAGGGCTGGCTTTAGACAGGTCTTTCTAACGTCCAATCCCAGGCTCTTAATTAGTGCCCTAAACAGTGGTTGCTCAGAGGCAGGATATTGTCAGTAAACACGCGTCATGTTTAATATTTCCTTCTTTGATATGAGTACTGCTTTTATTGAACAAGTACTGAATAAGAGTAAGGCATTGATGGATAAAACACTGTGATTTTTGTGCACACCAAACCGTGTGAGGCTGATACAGCCGACCCACAAGTGGCTGAGCAGCTATGCCTGAGGTCCTAGGTAGAAACACCCCACGCAGCTGCGTCTGCAGCCACGGCCCACGCATTCTTACTAAGTTTGCGTGACCTAAATGAAATCGTAGGTGAACATAGAACCAAAAGTGACAGCTAATTTGTTGGAGGTAAGCGGCAATCCCCCAAAGATTTCAAGCAGTTGGGACAGTGGGAAGAATCAAGTAAGATGAATCATGTAAAACCTATAATAAGGTTCTGCGTTTCACTGCAGAACGCAAGCAGCCCATGACTTAACTGGGGCACACAGAAAGACAGGACTTGGGGTTACTGGCTCCCCAGGACATGGACATGTAAGGAAGACTGCCCAAGGCTGCTCTATTCTTTGACTGCAATAATGACATTCTATATTGCTTGTCTCTCTCTTCACTAGAACACAAGCTGCTTGAGGGTAGAGATTTTGAGATCTTTCCACTGCTTATTTCAGCTTCCTTAGAACAATGCCTAGCTCAGTGGTCCTCCCCCTAATGTGTGAGAAAGGAATGAATCAAAGAAAGAAAGACTATGGCAGATACCAGATATTCAGATGCTATAATTATATACATTTTTTAAAAATTTAACCATCAGACTATGACTTTCCTAACTAAAAATAGTGTGAGCTAGTTGCTTTAAATCCAGTGGTATTTGCATTTTATGTTGACTGAATGGAACCCAGGTTGTCTGTGATCCAATGATGTTTTGCTGTAAGAAAAGTCTTAAATGTGAAGAGTTGAAAACTGATAAGCAGTGATAAGAATGTTAGGAAGGTGATATATTTATTCTCAGTATACATTATGATTTGATTGGTCAGCTGTTTTCTAAGATGCTCTTTTGGGCCCTGGATGGGTTAGACACTGGTCCTAAGTGAGACAAAATATGCACAGGAGTGCTTTATAAAGAACAGTGGTTTATAAACCTAAAGACAGACATAATCCTGAAATGACTAATCTTCTTTTTTTGACCATGAATTAAGTGAATCAGTTAAATGAGTTGTTTGTAAAACAGAATCCTGGTACAATTTTGGTGTTAACTTAAACAATTTTATAAATTGATTTCCCTTATTTTTAGTGTAACTCTTCCTTCTCAGGAGATTTGGCTTTATAAATTGTGAGTTAAATAAAACATTCAGCTGTAGTCCTGACCAGGTGTGAGCCTCGGGTCCCTGAGGGGGCAGACCATGCGTTGAGGCAGCTCACTTCAGTGCTGGAGGAGTAGTCTGTCCTTGCTTCCACTTGTCTTACTGGAACTGTCCCTTGAATTAGGTCCTTAGTACCCTTAAAGAATTGATATGACCATTGTATGTCTGCTTAGGTAGAAAAATGTGGTTGTTCAGCTGAAATCATTAGGATTTAATAACATTTACCAGTCTACCTTTAAAATCCCACTAAATAAATTCTTCAGAGAAGATACGTAAATTATACATGCATATGAAAGTAAGATGTAAATATTGGAGTAAGACTTAAGGTTAACACTAAGTGCTTTTTAAAGACAAGTTTCAAAGCATATGTTAATAGTTATTTTCTCTTACTTTCTCAAGGTTTTATGACTTACCTAGTGGAGCCTTTATTTACAGAATGGGCCAGGTTTTCAGATACACGACTGTCTCAGACAATGCTTGGACATGTGGGGCTGAATAAAGCCAGCTGGAAAGGACTGCAGAGAGAGCAGTCCAGCAGTGAGGACACTGATGCTGCATTTCAGTTGAACTCACAGTTATTACCTCAGGAAAATCGGTTATCATAACCCCTGCCCCAGTGGGACAAACTGCCTCCTGGAAGTGTTTAGAAATGTGAAGTGGGGTCTTGAGGTGAGAGAACTTACTCTTGACTGCCAAGGTTTCCAAGTGAATGATGCCAGCATTATTTATTTCCAAGATTCCTTCTGTTGGATCATTTGAACCTTCTTTTTAATTATAAGACCTGAACATAACAGCAATATGCGTTTGGCTTTTGTGTGAAACCTTGAATATGCAAAGACCAGCAGGAGAACCTGAAAGGAATAACAAAGGAAGTTTCTCAAGTTGTGCCATGTGCTTTTCAAAATATTCATTCTTCAAACTCATTCTTCAAACTGTGAAACTTGAACTGAATATTTCAGCAGCAGTCTCTTGGAATCCAGCCAGTCTGATGCAACAGTGTGTGTCTGTATCTTCCACTAAGTTCTCTGAGAAAGCGGAAATGTGAAGTGCCCCGCCTCTGCTGCCTCTGGCAAGACTCAATGTTTACAAATCAACTCTGAAAATCTCGGTTCTAAATTGCCTTGGAGCATGATTGTGAAGGAACCACTAAAAAATTTAAAGATCAAACCTTAGACTGCAGCTCTTCCCCTGGTTTGCCTTTTTCCCCCTTTGGATGCCACCAAAGCCTCCCATTTGCTATATTTTATTTTGTGCACTGGAAACTGAGCATTTACCATAGAGTACCGCCAAGCTTTCACTCCAGTGCTGTTTGGCAATGCAAATTTTTTTAACTGTTAAGTTTTTAATTTGGGGCGGGAGGGGAAGAACACCAATGTCCTAGCTGTATTATGACTCTGCAGTGAAGACATTGCATGTTGTTTTCACTACTGTACACTTGACCTGCACATGCAAGAAAAAGGTGGAATGTTTAAAACACCATAATCAGCTCAGGGTATTTGCCAATCTGAAATAAAGTGGGATGGGGAAGTGTGTCCTTCAGATCAAGGGTACTAAAGTCCCTTTCGCTGCAGTGAGTGAGAGGTATGTTGTGTGTGAATGTGTGGATGTGTGTTTGCATACGTTTGTGCATGTGTGACTATGCATGTGTCATGTTTATCCATGTGGGAAAGGATTGGAAATGTATGCTTTTATTTATTTTAGAATGTGACATAATAAGCAGCCTCACTTGGGGGAGGGGATAGTAGGTGAGCTGTAACAGATTGCTCCAGTTGCCTTAAACTATGCACAGAGCTAAGTGACCAAACTTCTTGTTTTGATTTGAAAAAGTGCATTGTTTTCTTGTCCCTCTCTTTGATGAAACGTTACCCTTTGAATGGGCCTTTTGATGTGAATAAACGTTTTCTAAGACAAAATTTAAGGACTAATTTTAAACTTAAAACATTCCACTTTTGTAATTTGTTTTAAATTGTTTTATGTATAGTAAGCACAACTGTAATCTAGTTTTAAGAGAAATCGGTGCTTTTAGTTCGTTTGTATTTCCCTTGTTACTGTAAAAGACTGTTTATTAATTACGTTTACAGTTTGTTGCAACAGCCATTTCTTGGGAGAAAGCTTGAGTGTAAAGCCATTTGTAAAAGGCTTTGCCAGACTCATTTTAATATGTGCCTGTTGCTGTTAACTTTTGATGAATAAAAACCTATCTTTTCACATTTTTATCTTTGATATTTACCTTAAAACTCAATTCTTTGGGGAAAAAAAAACTTCAATGCTTTGGAAATCACAATGCGAAATTACAAGTAAGTCCGAGTTAGCTGTTAGGCTCTCAGAATCATCAGAGGTTTATCCAGCCAGTTACGTGCAGGCACCATCCTGGGGTTATCTGCTGTGTTCTGCACCTTCCAAGTGTGCACTCAGCCCTGCGGACATGGTCTGCACAGTCCTGCCCAGTACACAGTAGAGGTCAGCTCTGAACCAGGCCCTTGACTCCAGAACCACTGGTTCCCAGTTGGGAACTGAGTAAACCTCACCTTTGCAAGCACTAGAATACTAGTTGCATTTATTTCTGTCATTGGCTTTTTTAAAGGTCATATGAGATAACCATTTGATTCTGGATTGACATCGATGTAAGAATAGTACGGCCTCTCCTGTATTTATTTTCTCAGGTCTAATTCATTAGGAAGAATACAATATAAACTTTAAGGTCAAACATATTGCTCACTGTTTGAACAGAAAAGCAATGTTCAGTGGAAATATAAAAACCACTTAAGTAATTTTTAATTTTCTAGTAACTACATAAAAAACACATGGAATTTTAATAACATTTTATTGCAATATTGCAAAAAACAGGTAGTTTTAAAAACACGAGTTTTTGTTTCACTTTTGGTACAAAGTCTTTGAAATAAGTGTCTATTTCACACTTCCAGCATATCCCAATTTGTAGTGGCTGCACGTCAAACACCCATTATGCACATGTAGTTAGTACAGCCATATAGGACAGCGTGGGTCCAGAGGTCTGAAGGGAACAGAGCTGAGCATTGTCTAGGGAAAACCAGCTGTTATGATCTGAAGTGATACCACCTTGGCAAATTTGATGTTAAGGACCTGATAAATCTTTTTTGGAGGGGGGGATCTGAGAAGTCTTACAGGCTCACAGATCATTTGTCAGTACATGGAGAGTAGAACTCAGGGCATACTCATATTAATCAAGCTCACGTAACGTATTTTAAAAGACAGTCTCGGCAATTTATAATGAGAAATGTAACTATCAATCATTTTCTCCTTTTAGGCAAATCTTCTGAGAAGCCAAATTGTGAATGGGGTGAGCGTGGACTCTGAGCAAGGGAAGCAAGTTGCCTCACGCGTCCATGTCCCTGTGGGATGCGTCTGCCGTCATCATCTCTGTGGACCCAGGTTGCCTCTTCCCCAGATGATGCTAGAGATTCTCTGCCAGGAGTTGCTTCTCCACACTAGCTTCTGACGGGCAACTCCACCAGATACGTCATCACCTTCAGCCGTGTTTCAGTTGAGTTTGTCTAGGCTCCATTCTGCCTGTATGACTGCTTACTTCTTGCTCTGATTGTTTGTCTTACAGTTTAATAATCAGTTTCCTATTTGCACATTCTCAGGGACACCTCTGTGTTGCTTCCATCTTTCTGCCTAAACATATAATAAACCCAATGAAAACTTGCTTTATTATGTATATGTGGGAATCACCTTCTGTTGCCCTGTTTCTTAGATGTGTCTTATATTCCTTGAACATTAACTTTTCTAGAAATATTTAGGTTTCTTTTTTTTTTCTTTGAAGTAAGCAAATATTACTGAACAGAATGCAAAATCCACACAAATTTTCAAGATAATACAGGAGATTTCGGAGAACTATTGAGCTTGTAGAAGCCCCTTTGGACTCCCTGTCCAACATTTTAGTGGTGAGGGAATCCGCTTTAGGGGTAAAAATCCTTGCAGAGAGTTCTGACAAGTCCCAGTTAACAGTGAAACCGGTTCCTTATCATTATTTGTACTCATTGTAAATGCAGTTTCTAATGGTCCTCTTTGTATAAAAGAGGCAAAAGCTACATTTTACGTCTTTAGAAACCTGAAAAATATCCTTGTACCTGAGGTACATGTTAAGAGGTGCTAGTAATTCCTTCAGATTCCGAAAATGGTCTCTTAATTTTCCTCAATGCTTTCTTGGCTTTGGTAAACTATTTTCTTAAAATTTTAAAATTTTCACATCAAGAGTTTCCAGTATCTTCAAGCATATATAAATATTTTAATGTATATTGTTTAAATCCCCTTCCAGTTGTGTCTGCCAGTTGACAAAATACGTATTGACCAGTAATATGATACTTTCATTAAAAGAAATGTACATGCTAGCGACCACAGCATCAACATACATTTGAAACAGGGTAAATATGGACAAGACTTAACCTGCAGTCATTCCTTGCTAAGGACCTGCAGCACGTGTCATTTGGAAGACCCTGAGCCCATGGTCTGTAAGAAGAGTGACCACCACTTGGGGGTGAACTGACAAAGGGTGCATATTGGGTAATCTGTCTTCCTGGTTCCTGTGTTCCATATAGGGCTGGTATAAATTGGGCCATCAATAAATGTTTATTGAGCAAATGTAGAGTTAATGTATTTCCTTTTTAAAGAAATCATTTTGAAACTGTTTGTGCTGAAGTCATGTGGTAAGCAATACGTGAGTTACTGGTGTGTATAAAGCATGGCACTGGACACAAAAGGGTACTGAAGATTACTAACCATGGTCTATGTGCATAAAAGTGTTTGCAGAGTGTTACGTAACACTGGCTGGTTTCATGCTGTACAAAGTGACTAAAGCATTGGGGTGCTGTTTAGGACAATGAACCACAGTTTGGTTAATGATGAAACGATCCATTTCTAGACATTCTTATATTTTTAAAAGTATTTAATACTTCCAGCTTTCAAATTTGATTATAAAAGTTTTAAATATTCAGTATGATACTTTTAAAAGTAAAATACTAATTTTTATCAGTTACCTTCTAAAATGTTATAATGTGTAAGTTGTCCAAAGCTTGGTAGGATGGCAGTTTTTGGTATTAGGCTTCTTACTGGCTGCTATGTAACCCTGAAAACACTGGCTCAGTCTGTCTCAGCCTTTTAACCCCATCAACAGTATTTGCTAATAAATTCCATCTTGGACTTTAAGCTGTGCATCTGAGTTTTTTAAATTTAAATTTGAAGTACTTCGGCATTACTGATGTGTCCTATGAAAAAGTTAGGAGGCTGTTCCTAACTTACGTGTTATCTTAGTTGAAATTTGTAAAAATTATATAAATTTTGAAGGCAGTAAAGGTTTTGTTTGCTCAGGTTGCTATAAGTAAAACAAACAAAAGCCGTTTCTTTTTCACAGCTCTGGAGGCCCGGAAGCCAGAGATCAGGGTGCCAGGACGCTTGTGCTGTGGCAAAGACCTGCCAAGTGGCAGATTTTGCCAATTCAGGTTGCATTCTCATGTGGCTGGTGAAAGCAGAGGATTAGCCCTTTGCTTATAAAAACAATCCCATCATGGAGCCTCCAATTTCAGGCCTAATTACCTTGCAAAGGCCTAATATCCTATTAGGAGTTTGGGTTTCAACAACAGGAGCAGGGAGAGGGTGTTACACATTTAATACCAGTGGTTAAAATTCCTAAATGTAGAGCTGTACATGTAGTTTAGTGCTTGCCTAGCATCCTGGAGACCCTGGGTTTGTTCCCCAGGCCCACTGCCACCATCAAAACATACTAGATAAAAACTTACTAGATGAAATGAAATACTAGGTGAAAATTTATAGAAAAGTTTTTGTTTTTTGTTGTTGGTTGTTTTTGTTTTTTTTTTGAAACGGTCTCACATTATGCTTGACCTGTGTAGCCCAGGCTGACCTTGAACTGGTGGCGAGCCACCTGCCTCAGCCTCCAGAGTGCTGGAATTATAGGCTTAGGCATGTGCCATCACACCATGCAGAAAACAGCTTTTGAATTTCTAAAAATCACCACAAGATGGAAGTTAGGTTTCTCCATCATGGGGGTCAGGGACTTGCTCTAGTTATTCCAGGTGAGTGCAGGCTCTGTTATAAAGATTGACTGGTGTGATCATGAGTCCACGCTTGTGAGGTCAGCCTCAGGAGCAGGGCCAGGGATCCAGACATGGTGAGAAGGAGCCGTTTGCTACATCACTGCTTTCTTCCACGCTTGGCTCTTGTTCTTTCATCTCTTCTCTATCCTGCAGTTTCTGCATAGAGTTATAATATGGTTTTTAAAAAGCATAGTCTCTTAACTTTCAGCAAGTTACCCCATTTTTGAGTGGCTTCCTAACCTGCAAAAATGCGTCTTAAAAAAAAAATGCCTCTTAAAGTAAAAGTATGTATTGGCACTAAGTGCTCAATCAGTGTCTGCTGTGAGTATTCTTAATTCCTCATAATAGCTGTATAAATTCATGGGTTCAGCTGTAACTCGTGACATCCATACTGGCTCCTGATACTAACTGCCTCACTCTTCAGGTTTCCTTATTCAGCTTCCTGGAGAATAATGAACAGCTCATCAAGGCTGTGTGCCAGAGTGCCACACAGTCTGCATTACCAGTTGTTCTTCTTGGCAGCAGGGCAGGCCAGGGATAAAAGACTGTCTGGGCAACCTGACTCTCAGGGTCAGCACCTTATGTACTGCTGTAGCCCTGCTGTTAATGCCGTTACTTCACAAAGACTTCCCAACTGCACCATCCATTTTACTCTTTAAGATACCAGTTTCCACAACGTAATTCCCTGAAAGTACACTTTCTTCATCCTTTGATAAAAACCATGTCTGGCTAATGAGGAACACTGGCCAGTAGGCAACATTAACAGAAACTTGATAAAATTCCTATTGTGAAGAGCCTGTCCTGTCTCCTCAAATTAAGGCTCTTCCAGCTGTGAAAAACGCAACTAAAGATTGCCCTAAGACAACCACTTACTCTCCTAAAAAATCTTTAACTACCATTAACCTAATGGAAAGAGCCCTCCGACCTTTGTAAGGAGCTATGGAGAGCTTTACCAAAAGAGAAAAGCTGAGAAGGTACAGCTGTGCATCATTAAGGCCCTTAGGAAGTGAACTAAGGTCAGCAGTCTCAGAGGGAAATACAGATTTCTGGGTCCTTACTTGGTCATGCTAGTTTTATTCTCCCATCTGTTCTCAAGGGCTTGCATTAAAACCAATGAAAAGCGTACCCTACGCACAGAGTTTCTAAGGAAAGTCTACTAAGGCATAGGTTCAAGAAGTAACTCAGAAGGCCAGTCTTTACAGGAAGAAAGAGGACAGAGTGACGGGCCCTAGGAATGGATGAAGGCTCATGAGACCCGGTGTCATTCCGCTCAGCAATTCTAGAGTTGAATTTATAGGATAAACTGAAAATTTAAACTTCTGTCTGTCAGAGACTATCACACACAGAACTGTTTTTGGAGAAGTACCAGAACAGCCATTTTCCCGAAGGTGTTTCTGGTAGTTACTATCTTCTGTCTTCCTCTTCACTACTGAGACACAGACTCATAAGAATTCTTAGCATAGTAAGATGTGTCTTACGAAGAAGTAAGTGCCTGTCACTGAGGAAGCAGCCAGAACTGAAGGCACTAAGTTCTGCCTGTCCCACACCAGACCTGTGAAAGTGAAAGCATAAGGTGACATCCTTTCTAGGAAGCTAGAGACCACATGTCTTAGGAGAAAAGATCCTATTGGAAAAAAGATGTTATGTCTCTTGTTTACAGAATTGTTTACACTCAGTCCTCACTTTTGAGCTATTGTTACTTTTTTACTTTTTTTTTAATTTTTTTTTTATTGGTACCGGGGATCGAACTCATGACATGTGCTTGCAAGGCAGGCGCTTATGCCGCTGAGCTAAATCCCCATCCCTATTACTGCTTTTTTAAAAAGAGGGGATGTCACTTTGCCAGGATCACATAAGCCTCCAGGTCCAGCACTGACTCTTATTATCTCGTTCTATAAAATGAGGGTCACCATACTAGACAGAAGTTATAGTGGACGAAACATCACCCAAGTCAGTTACCTCTGTGCGCTTTCACTAAAATGTAGAGTGGATCTAGAAGAGCTCTTACTCAGGTATTATGTTGAGCAGGATCACTGCAAAGTGAATGAGGTAGAAGTGAGAAAAGAGAAAACAGATCTCGCCAATCCCAAAAAGGGTTCTGGGTTTCAGAATTCTAAAGAAACGCAGGTATCTCCTGTGTTAATACTGAGATCTCTTTAAGAGAAATAGTGAATGAGAAGTGATACAACTCATTTTAAAGCATGTATTTCCACTTGAAAGAAGCAACATATGCAATGTGAAAGTCATCTCTGTTTAAAAAAAAATACACAGGAAGTGCTGTCCATGGAGAATTAAAAAACAGTCTGCTTTATTTTAAAAGTTACTTCCTTATATTGAAGCACTAGCCAAAATTCAATACTAATACAAATACAAATTTCTTAGGAGGCCAAAATATGTCAAATGTTTTTAATTTCTTAAAAGACAGAATTTTTAAGCCATTAAAAAAAATAGCAACAATATACATCAACATTGACATCAACGAATAGTTCGAATTTAGGCTACATAACCAAACCATGTGAATTACTTAAAATAACTTTTGAACTATTTAGTACACACCAGGCCATGACCCATGTCCCACCCCACAGCAGCCTTTACTATGATCACACAGGGAAGGAAGACGGAACCCTAGGGTGGGTGTGGGGACGTAGGGCCAGTGACCTGAGCCTAAGAAGACTGGAGGAGTCAGGAGAGACGCCCTGAACCCCGCAGCATGGTCTGGACACCTGGATCCCTTGGCAGAACCAGGGCTCCTCAGGGGAGATGAAGGGTGACAAGCACATGCAAGGGCCCGGCCTACACACCTCAGCTCCTCCAAGGACCCCAAAGGCCACCAGCCACCAAAAGATGTCAAGCAAGGGGTGAAGTCCAGAGAAGTGGGGCAAAGCTGAAAAGACCATGCAGCTCCTCGAAGCTGACAACAACCACACAGGGTCCAGACTTCTATGACAGGTCTAGGCCCCAAAGCATGAAAACCTGGATGCAGATGGGGATCTGCACACCTATGTTCACAGCCACGTGATTCACAAGAGACAGCCATGTAACATGCACAAACTGATGAACAGAAGTGGTGCAGTTTCTGCCGTGTGGTAGAATATCATTCAGCCTGGAAGAGGAAGAAGGCCTGACACTGCTACAGCCTGGACAGATTTGATACTGCACTGAAACCAGCCAGTCCCCAAGGACAGGTCCTATGTGACCCCACTCGCAGGAGATTCCAGAGGCACCAGGGGGCGGGGTGAGGGGCTGTCTAACAGGGCAGAGATGAGGAAGGCAGAGGTGGGCCGGTGGTGCAGACTGCACAGGGTGTGGAGGGGCTCAGGGCCCCAAGTGCACACTTAGACATGGCCAAAATGGGAAATTTTACGCCAGGTGTAGTTTATCACAATAAAAAATAACATAAGAACATGTATTTCAATAACTTAAAATGTCTATCTACATTTCTCATCTCTTAATCCTCCCAGGAAGTACAACTTTTCCATAGATTTAAACAACAGATTCAAATATTTACTTATGCAAAGATTAACTATGACATTAACTATGGCTGAGTTTATCAGAAAGAGTCATGAAAATGTATTAAGCATTTTAAAATGGTCACAGTTTTCACTTTGAGACAGGTCCTCATGAAGCTGCTCGGATTCCAATTCTCCACTTTTGTTTTGTTTTGTTTTTTGCGAGACAGGATCTCATTATGTAGTTCAAGCTGACTGAACTCACTAGCCGAGGTAGTCTCAAATTCATAGTAGTCCCCCTGCCTCAGCCTCCCAAGTGACAGGATAAAAGACATGCACCACATGCCCAGCTTCCACTTTCTAATAGGACCTAAGGTTCCATACTATGGAATACAATTTTTGGAAGAGCACTGTGACCAATAACAGTAATTCATAGGAAGGTCATACACCTACTTAATAATGTTTCCTTATAAATAACATTAATATTTTGACCAATATTTTAAAAAATCTAACTCCACTATGCTGGTATTTCCAGAAATATTAACTCAGCAACAAGTCACCTTTATGATGCCATTTATTAAACTGAAAAGAAAGAACACAATACATTCTGGTTTCTACCTAAAAAGCAATTAATTCAAGAATCTGTCACTGCTAGGAAACTACATTTGTCCCCTCAGCACTGGGTGGCAACGAGGGGCAAGCCAGCCTTCTGTGTCCTCACCTTTGCTCTACTGGAAAGCATTATAGGGCCTCTGCAGCAAACACCACCAGCTCCTATGCGAAGCCCACCTTCAAACCATGGGCGCACATCTCAGATGGAATTCTACTCTCGGCAAGAAGAGTTCACACTCAAATATTTCACTTCAACAACTTGGGTTATACCAACTGTTCCATCACTGAACAGTAAACGATTCTTGAAAATGAATGAAGATAATAGTACCCTTACTGCCATCATTAACTTTTACATGAATTGTTTTATATCCAGATATATAAATATAAAACATTTATACAGATCAATTAGTGTTAAGAATTAAAAATGTGTAACATCACAAATGTCTCTTCTATGTTCTAAAGTCTTACAAATGTTTTCAAGACTGGAAATCTGAACACCATAGCTATGTATCAAAAACATCAGAACCAAACTTATAGTGCATTCATTATTGCTTAATCCTCTACGTTAAAAAAGAAACCAATGAATACTAAAGTCAGGTATTTACTAAATAGTGTTGATTCCTACTAGCCAAACTCAGCCCTCACAAAACAACAGCTGAACCAGGATAGTCTCTCTCAGTTCACTGTTCATCAGGAGTTAGAAACATTTTCAATAAGAGCCTTCATTTTTCCTGTAGACTTCAACATATGTGGCCCAAACTGAAAAAGAAACAAACAGAAGGTATAAAGATAGATATTGGTGCTTGTAACAGTAATGATGTGCCCCCCTCCAAAAACTGGATCACAGAGCTGTGTATGTTTACATTAAAAAAAAAAAACTAAGCAGCTCTCAGTAATATAATAGTAAAAGCTTTATGGATAGATTGTTATAAACACAAGACATACAAACAAAATGAAAGGCAATGAGGTAACCAAATTTATTCCTAGAAAAGAAAATTACAATCATCTCAGCAACACTCTATTTCAGTCCAATTTTCTCAACAGAAGCACAAGTTTCCCTTGCAATGTCTAAAGAGTTTCAAGGGAACCACAATTTGATGTCTACCTCTCTGGAATAGTGAAGCACAATATATCCCTATGAAAGTTAAGATGCATAAAGGGAGTGTAGAAATTACCATCTGAGAGCGCCTATACAACGTGCTCAGCCTTCACCCATGATTCGATGTGCATCTTCAAGGCGCACATCTCAGCTCTCACCCTCCTCAGACAGTTCTTACAGGATGCCCAAAGAAAATTTTTGCTTCATTTTGTTTTCATTTTTTGAGACATAGTCTCACTATGTAGTTCAGGCTGGCCTCAAACTCACAGTAATTCTCCTGCTTCAGCTTCCCAAATGCTGGGATTACAGGTGTGCACCACCACAGTTCTATGATAGAAACCCTGTTATACTGACTTTCACTTCATTATGCTTAAATACAAATGTAACCCTGATATTAGAAAACTTGACATTGGAGATTGCTATCCAGTGAGATCCAAAGTTAAACTTTCTTCATGTTCTTTAAATTCTCAAATAAACAGCTATCACCATTATAGTCAGGAAAATGAAAGGATAAATGTTAAACAAAAATGTTATCCTTCTCCTAGCTAACTGCAGTCTACCTGTAGGTAGTGACTAAATCACACATCTCAATGAATCTTGCGGAGGACACATCCGAATGACTTGCAAATGTACAGGCTCACCTATGGGGTGCACTGCCACATAACAGGAAAGAATCTCAGCTAATACGCACCAATACTGTCTCCGAGGTGGTCTCTGATTCAGACTTTAGAACTCCTTTTTCAGCTTCGCTTTGGCCACTGCTCTGATACCGATAAGCAAACTTCTTTTTCAGAGCCTCTGCTATGAGAGCAGCAGGGTCAGTAGCATCCACTGGCTTGGGCTTTACATCTTGCTCTGACCTTAGAGAAGTGAACAAAAAGCAAGAGACAGGTAGATATGCTGGCATCTCTCAGGGAAGCACTCTGTTGGTCTTTATCTGGTGGACAGAACACCTCATCTCTAGCACCACAGTCCATAGTAACACTGACAAGCATTGCTAGCAGTGAGTCTGATAAAAGGCCATCTAGCCCACCACTTGCCTGTAGTCTCCTTCAGGGCAATTAACGTTCCACCTTACATGTGTGTTCAATGCCTACCCACACCTGGGTGCATAAAACACCTTTACTCAACTACTGAGCAGTCATAATATAGACTTTATGTGAAAGGGTGATACTTAAAAAATGACCTGAATTACATATTTTACTACTATTAGCTACTTGTGCAGAGGAGGAGCCAATAAGGCCCACTTTATTTTTTTTTTAATTAAAGAACTGCTGGGCTGGGGACGTAGCTCAGTGGTACAGTGCTGGCCTACTACACATAAGGCCTTAGGTTCAATTCTAAATTACTCATGGCAGTCAAGAAGCCCGGTTGGCTTCATAAAACAAACACAAATGGAGAAGAGCAAGAAACAAGGTTAATACACCCTTACCTCTTGACTGACCGAAGCTTTACACTATTCATATCTTTAAGGATCTCTAGCATATTTGGCATGTCAGATTTCTTTGGGTTGTTCTTAGCCAAAGTCTTTCCAGAACTGGCTTTTTGCTCTCTACGTTCTTTAATCAGATCAATAGCAGATATACTTTGGTGGAGCCCCACTGGAAGGGGTGGTGGTGGTGGAAGTGGAGGCGGAGGAGGTGGTACTGTAGTAGATGTGGTAGAATCTAAGTAACCTACAGAGGAAGGAAAAATAATCCTACTATTAAAGAGCAAGCAAATCACAGTTTTTAAAAAAGCAAACAATATTGAAGACTATTATTAAAAACAATAGTGTTAAAAAGAATCTCAGGTATTAAGAAAAAAAGAAGTTTTCAGTTACTTTGTGAGAAATGTCTAAATCTGAGCTACTATATCAAATGTCTGCACAATCTTAACTCTCCAGATGGAAAAGTCCTATTTAACTTAACAGAAGTGTTTTTGTGGCCTCAAATTCTCAAGTTTGACTGTAACACAGTGCATGATCACTTTCATCAGAAAATATAAAGCAGTTTTTACCACACAAACATCCCTAATTCATAGTTTGACAATTTAGCACTACCACAACTATCAGAAAAAACTACTAAGTTTGTGTTTCATTTAAAGTATATGTTCCTGAGCTGGAGACAAGATGGTGGACTGGTAGGTAGCAGGAGAGAGACCCTCTCTGAAAGAGACAGCTCAAATGCCAGAATAAAACACCCTGGAGAGACCCAAACAGAGAGAGATAGACTCTCACAACACAGAAAGAAACTAAAGTGCAAAAACCCGCTCGAATATGAGGTCCTGGGGCTACTATAAGTGAAGATCAGATCAGCGAGCACGACGCCCTCCTTGAGACGCCTGAATTCCGCCTGACCTGAACAAGTGATCCGCGCCTAAGCAACTGGCTTGAGCCGCCGGAGCTCGGAGCTGAACAGCCCTGCGTGCAGCTCGCCGGGACCCGCTCTGCACACGACCCACCCAGAGGCACCGTGAATTCCCACCACAGCCAAGCTGAAGTCGGAGGTCAGGCAGTCCAGCAGTTCTCGGGGACGCAGTGAGTGTGGGAATAAGACCCTACCACGGGACAGGGGAAACCGACTGGACGACATGTTGGATTTGGGCAGGACAGCCCTAACTCCATAAGGAAGTGGCTTCAGCTGGTTACTCCCCTAGCCCAGCAGATTGGTGGAATCTGCTTGGACCAGGCCACGCCCCTGGCGGGGACCCAGTTACTTCCCTGAGATCAGTGCACACTGATGCAGTGAAGGCCTGCAAAGGTTGACTGGCCCAGAAGGGAGGAGCTAGCGCACACTGCCCGTGGGTGAACTCTAATCTCTGATAACCTATTGAAGAGGGCTAAAGCTCCTAGCCTGCACCCTCTAGAGGAGCCTTAAACAACAAG